>MDKH01105447.1:0-24529 GCA_005239495.1 Nicotiana undulata | reverse complement strand
CGCCACGTTACGTATTTTACGTAAGAGAAGAGAGAAAAATAACACGTGGGGTTTCACATTTTTCTACAACAGTATTTTGTTCTCTGCGATCGCAAGGGTTCACCCGTGATCACGTAAGGTAAATGTGAGAGGTCCTGCGATTTGTTCTCTGCCATCGCAAGAAGAGGTCCGCGATCGTAGTGTGTTGGAACCTTGGTCTTCGCGATCGCATGACCTGGACCGCGGCCGCGTAGAGTATTTTTGGTCTCGGGTAGCTTCAATATTTGTTCTACGCGGTCGCGGGGCCCCAACCGCGGTCGCGTAGCTGTGGGTCATGAAATTCCACGATCGCAGTCATGAAATCGCGATGAAGGTTTTTAGGCGCGTGGCAGAATGTTCTCCGCGATCGCATAGAAGAAACACCTAGGCAGAATATTAAAACCCCAATTCGAGGGTTTAAGCCTATTTTCAGCATTTTTTATTTTGAGAGCTCGGGAGAGGCGATTTTTGAGGACTTTTGAACCTGGGTAACTTGGGTAAGTGATTTCTACCCAACTTAGATTAATTTTCATGATTCCTAACTTAAATCTAGTCTTTAAAATTCGAATTTGGGTGGAAAAATTGGGAAAACTTGGATGAACTTCATAGACCAAATTATTGGGGTTTGGTTGGGGTTTTGACCTCCGATTTGAAAGATTCTTATATGGTTAGACTCGTGAGTGAATGAGTGTCCGGAAAATATAATTTTTACCCGATTCCGAGACGTGGGCTCGGGGGACTTTTTGGCTGAATTTCCTTATTTCGCGTATTAGCTTCGAACTTATTAGTTATTTTGTTTTCTTGAAGTGATATTTACATTATGCAAACGAATTGACTAGATTTGGGCCACCCGGAGTTGGATACTCGTGGCAAGAGTGTGGTATTGGGTTGATTAGCGCAGTCAAGGTAAGTGGCTTGCCTAACTCTATGTTGGGGACTTCCCCTTAGGCATTCTTATACTTATTTTGTTACGTGGACGCCGTGTACGTGAGGTGAGGAGTGCGTACACGGGTCATTGTTGCTAAATTTCACTTTTTCTTCCATGGCATCACTCATTTCATTCCTATATTACTGTTTCCTGTCTTAACTGTGTAGTTAGCTTAAGAATAAGCACGCCTACATGTCCTTACTTGATTTCTTCTTATTTGCTACTAGTTGCACCATGCTTAGGTAGTTTTACTGTATTCTTGCATGTTGATTTTCCTGAACTGTTTAATTAAGTCGTATCCGGCATACTTCTGCATTGCATATTAGAATTGGGACTACGGATCGAGATCCGGGAGCTTTCCCCATGTACTGCATAGCATATTTAAATTGGGACTACATACTGAGATCCGGGAGCTTTCTCCATGTACTGCATAGCATATTTAAATTGGGACTACGGACTGAGATTCGGGAGCTTTCCCCTTGTACTGCATTGCATATTTACTGTTGAGATATATGTTGTGCTTAGTCGAGGGCTCTATTTCTGTTATTAATTCTTTTAGTTTCCACTAATTCTATTTATCATTGTGTATCTATATTTCACATGTTTTACTTTATAATTGTCTTGTTTTAAAACTCAGTAGAGCCTCAACCTGACCTCGTCACTACTTGACTGGGGTTAGGCTTGGCACTTACTGAGTACCGAATGTGGAGTACTAACGCCCTTTCCTGCGCATGCTTTCCCCATGTGCAGATCCAGGTACCAGTGCACCGTACAGTGGCTAGGCGTATCTTAGCAGCTGCTTAGGAAACTCGCGAGGTAATTCTGCCATGTCCGCAGGATCTCACGAGTCCCCTTCCTACTCTAGAATATATATATATATATATATATATATATACATTTTCCTTATTTCTTTGTATAAAGCTACAGTAGTTCAGAGTTTGTGCCTTTGTGATTTTTCGGATTTTGGGAAAGTAAAAGTTATAAATGTCGAGCGGCTAAATTTTATAGTATTTCTTCTTCCTTACTGTTTCTATTATTGTTCTGTCTTATTTTCTGCAAATTTTAAGCTTACCTAGTCGTAGAGACTAGGTGCCGTCACGAGACTGTTCGGCGGGTAATTCGGGTCGTGACAAGTTGGTATTAGAGCGTCTAGGTTCATAGGAGTCACAAGTCACAAGCCGGTTTATTAGAGTACCACGGATCAGTGCGGAGACGTCTGCATCTATCTTCGAGAGGCTATGTAATTGTTAAGAACAATCATACTCTTTGAAATTCCGTATCGTGCTAGTTACTGTCATCAAAATTCTTGAACTCTATTCTATTCTTGCTTACAGATGGTTCGTACTCGTATCGGACGTACTGATGACCAGGCACCCGAGCCCCCAGCCGGAGCCGTCAGAGGCAGGTACTCGTACCGGACGTATTGTAGCTAAATCTTAGTTCCCTGTGGTTTTGACGTGAGCGGTGAAAAAGTGTGAGCTAGCGCAAATCGAGAGAATATGACTAGTACGTTAATGTAGCTGCTCGAGAGAGAATTACGATAAGCGGAGTGCTCACGATCACTAGAGAATACTTAGGCGAAATTGTAGGAGACGTAGAAGGAATGATTCCAACAATTGGAAAAATCATAACTCTAGTCTTTTCCAATCTTGTCTCCAATCCTTAGTATCCTACTTATTAATCCACTACTTTAATTTGTTAGTTAATTAGTTAGACATAAGAATCCTAATATTTATAACTTAGGAATTGTTCGAGCTTGTCTTCTTAGTGATAGTAAATAATTGTAGTTAAATCTTAGTTCCTTGTGGGATTCGATTCCGGACTTTTTGACCGGATTATATTTGCAACGATCGCTTATCCTTTTTAGGACTAGAGTTGGGCGTGATCAGATTTCTACTACATATTGTTTCATTCGCTTCGTTTCTTGATATGTTATTATTGTTACTGTTTATTGTTATTGTTGTGTTTTTATTTTTCCTTGAATCAAAGATCTATCGAGAATAATCTCTTTACCTTCAAGATAAAGATAAGATTGCATACACCCTTCGGTTGTACTTATAAAATTATTTCGGGTTTATTGTTGTCGTCCCCAACAAAACTAGTGGTTGGTAAACTGAAGGTTACTTTTAGATATCGGGTGTTGGGTGAGTAACCTCTGGTTTTAACCATTGGTTCACAAGACACTGCAGTCAATTGGCAGTGTCCCAACCATTGGGACCCTTTAAAATTTACAGCATTAATTAACTCCCTGCATTTGAAAACTGGTCCTCACCTGTACTATATATCACACCAAGACTCCCCCATTTTTTGATGAAAATCCTAAAAAGATCTCTCGTTTACTATATGTTGTCCTTTCAGTGACTGCAATTACTGTTAATGTAAGTTGGCTATTACCTACCACTGGTTATTTTTGAAGCTAAACATCTTGTAAGACACATTGAGGTTACAATAATCGAGTTTCCAATGGTGCATGCACGGGTCCGGAACCAAAATGTGGTTATTTTGGACATGTAGAACAATAATAGGTGGAAAAAAAAAAGAGTACAATAGTATGTAAGGTTAGATGTGAAGATGGTTTTGTCTTTGAGGTACAAGGTTCAAACCTCTACACGAACATTTTTATATTTTCCTATTTCTTTTTCATTTTTTGTTTCTTTTCATTATTTGGTTTAAGTGTTTAGATATAAATACTTTAATAGAGAAGTCATTTATTATTTCTTTAAAAAATAACCAATACTTTTAATAGTTATTATTTTGTGTTATACGTAAAATAAAATTATTTTTTTTCCTTTTATTTTCAAATTAGAATTATAAATTTTATTTTATAGTTAAAATTTTCATAAGAGAATTATATATATATATATATATATATATATATATATAATTCTCTTATGGAAATTTTAACTATAAAATAAAATTTATAATTCTAATTTGAAAATAAAAGGAAAAAAAATAATTTTATTTTACGTATAACACAAAATAATAACTATTAAAAGTATTGTTATTTTTAAAAGAAATAATAAATGACTTCTCTATTAAAGTATTTATATCTAAACACTTAAACCAAATAATGAAAAGAAACAAAAAATGGAAAAGAAATAGGAAAATATAAAAATGTTGGTGTAGGGGTTTGAACCTTTTACCTCAAAGACAAAACCATCTTCACATCTAATCTTCAACCAGTGGGCCGCCCAGGCTTTTAGTACATTTAGTGTATAGCGCCGGTAATAAGGGCGCTATACCTGTGTACTTTTTTTTTTTTTTGTATAACGCCCAAAAACTGGGCGCTATACCTTAACGGCAAAAAATTACCGTTAATGTATAGCGCCCAGTTTTTGGGCGTTATACATACTTTTGTACTCTATTTTTTTTCCCACCAATTATTGTTCTACATGTCCATAATAACCACATTTTGGTTCCGTGTCCGTGCATGCACAACTTTGATATTCGTACGAGGAAAATAATGTACAAGTTATAGTAATTTGAGAACTTCGAATTTCTACAAGGAACGACTAGTTTTATTCACAAGCACGGAGCAATTATAATGCATGAGTTGTTTATTCAATAAATAATTACGGAAAACATTACGATGAATAATGTAAGAATTGTGCTACAATGGATAAGAAATATGGTCAAACTTCACTATAATAATCTTAATTATTCTGAAAAATAAAAAATCTGTTCCAAAAAATATTTGGCCGCTATAATAAAATATTGTTATTGAAGATGACCAGGACCATAACATAGAATTTTGGTGGTTGGTTAAATGATACTCCCTCCGGTCTAAAATAAGTGATTTTTTGGCATTTTTTTATGGTCGAAAATAAATGATTTTTTTAGATTTTAAGAATGAATTAATTATTTTTTTCCTACATTGCCCTTTGAGTAAATAATGTTGGAGTATTTATGTGAGATAGTAAAGATTAATATGGTCAATTTCATTATTAATTAATATTAAAATATGGATTTCTTAATCTGTATGAAAATATTTAAAAAATTATTTATTTTGGACGGGAGAGAGTACTTATAATAGTAGTACTAGCTACTTATAATGTATTTGGTCTTTTCTTTTTCTTTTGTGTTTGTTGATAGTGGTAGCAATATATATGCCTGGGGGTTCTCCAGCTAGCTAAGACCTGGGAGATTGAGCCTTGAAAGAGAGGAGAGGAAAGTTATAGGAATTAAGAAGAAAAGCTAAGGTCATCTCCAATCTTGCATTTTTTTTTGTACCAAATTTATATTTGATGTAAAATTTAGTATTTTTTTACTCTAATTCAACACCAAATCTTGCACAATTATAGAGTGTGAATAGTGTTGTACCAAATTTGGTGCAACACTATTCATCTAACACCAAATTTGATTTAATATTATTTTATTTATTTTTATATTTTTTTGACTTTTAATTTATCATATATTATGTATATAATTGATTTTTATATTAAGATCTTTATAATTTTAATTTTATATTCTATTTTTTTAATATATTATATTTATATAAAATTATAAGTTAATTTTATTATTATTATAATTATATAAAAAGAAATATAACCATTATTTAAAAATAAAATATGCAAATGTAAGATATCTAATGTTGCTAAAATTGAAAAGTGAAAACTAAAATTTAAAAAAGAAAATTAACAATACATAAAATTTAAATACATTAACATTAAAAGTACATCAAAGGAGGATAGATTAAAATTGAAATTACATTAAAAACATAAAATATAAGTTTAATAATCCGTCATGTTATTTCCAGGTGAATTATATGTGATGATTATAAAAGAAAAAAGAAAAAAAGAATTTGTTTGAAGGAAATAAAAAATATAATTTAAATAGAAGATAATAATATAATATAGAAGAGAGAGAAGAATATGAAAATGAATATTTTTTTTTGATGTAAAATATAGTGTAATAGTTGAAGCAAATTTGATATTGTATTATTTTAATATAAAAATTTAATATAAAATTTAGTGTGAAAGTTGAAGATGGCCTAACAAAAGCAATGGAAAGAAAGCAACTATATAATCATAGCAGAAACCCTACACGCGTCTCTATTCAACCAACAAATTCGCACTGCTTATTTTACATTTATTATTATGTCTCTCTGTTACAACGTTATCTAAAATTCAACTACTATTTTTTAAAATAAATAATTTTTTGATTTATTTTTTATGGTTCAAAATAAGTGATTTTTTTGAATTTTAAGAATGAATTAATTATTTTTTTTTACATTGTCCTTGGAGTAAATAGTGTTAGGAGTATTTATGTGTGATAGTAAAAGTTAATATATTTAATTTCATTGCTAATTAATGCTAAAAGATGGATTTCTTAATATGCATGAAAACCGGTAAAAAAATCACTTATTTTGGACACGAGAGAGGATTTTTTACGTATATTTGTGGTTCCCAACTCCATTCTTCTATCCTTTATTCTGCCTTCTAAAAACATGCTCTCTTGTTCTATTCTCCCTACTACTCTACTACACAAAAGACTATTCTACATTCAGCTTTATTCGTACGAAAAAGAAGTTCTCAGTGACAGAGACAGTAAGCAAAGTCATCGGGAAACTGGAAAACCTTCTACATTTGCTTGGTTGAATTCTACACTTGACTGTAGTAAATTAATGCAACAATGTTAAATGAAAGGTTGGTTAACTTGTAAACAAAATGGAGGTTTCAATGATACACAAATTATCATGTGTCCACGGTGCGGATAAGTGCCGCATCCCAATGCGGCATAAGCAAACATTAGTGACTAATTCTATATTTTGAATCAATGACCAAAGATCAACTTGACCATTTTGATCCAAGTCTACCCTTCAATGTCAACAGAGACCGGTTGCAAACAATTTTTCATACAACTCTTATCTTTGACCAAAGTCCAAAGCAGAGAGAAAATTTATTTTACATGCAAGAGAATTAATTCGAAGATACTTTCTATCAATAGAGTAAAAAAATGATATATTAAGGAATTATTTCTGAAAATCTCCATAGAAATATACAGTACATATACATACATATACCTTGTTCGAACTAAAGTTATTAATGCAATAGTCTAGATCCGTGTATGTTCACTTACCATTAGGTTGTTGAAGCATGTTACAAACTTACGATTTTGTTTAAAAGCCAAAATTGCTAGAGCATACTTTTATCGATTAAACACGTGGAAATATTTTATAATATTTTTGAAACTGAAGCGTAATAATTTTGTTATTAGCGAGCTAAGCGATAAAATTTGAACTCAGGAACTCTTGCGTGTATACTCCAATAATATGTTGAAATGTATTATCAGTTTATCTAAAATGTTAAGAGTTACAAAGATTTATTTAATTATAGTATGTATGAATAGGGAGACATGCTAATTAAAGATCAATCCTTAACTAGTAAACACAACAACAATTGCAATAAAATTCAGTAGTTTCTAGCAAGTGGGGTCTGAGGAGGGTAAGATGTACGCAACTTTATCCCTGCCCTGGAAAGGTAGAAAGATTGTTTCTGATAGACCCTCGGTTAGAAAACGACTGAAAAGAAAAGGTAATTGCAACAAGTAGGAATAACAGCAAGATAAAATAAGATTGAATCTAAGAATGCAGTCAAACTCTATGTAGTAATAGCCATCTATGGATAAAAGATATCATACTAACACTAATGCTAGCGAACTGAGCAAGACAAAGAGAAACGCTCGGCTACCTTCGACCCTTCTACTCTAATCTTTGATCTCCACACCCTCATGTCTAGGGTCATGTCCTCAATCAGCTCCAACTGCGCCATGTCTCGCCTAATAACCTCCTCAAGACTTCTTAGGCCTACCTCTACCTATCCCGCTACCCACCGAGGCTAACCGCTTGCGCCTTCACTAGGGCTTCTATACTTCTCCTCTTAACATGCTTGAACCATCTCAATATCGCCTTCCACATCTTATCTTCCACGGGGGCCACTCCCACCTTTTTTCCGAATAACTTCATTCCTCATCTTATCCTACCGGGTGTGCCTACACTTCCACCTCAACATCCTCATCTCAGCTACTTTTAGCTTTTAGGTATGAGATCTCTTGACCGGCCAACACTCTACTCCATACAACGTAGTCGGTCTAACTACAACCTTGTAGAACTTACCTTTAAGTCTCAGCGACACATTCTTATCACACAAAATACCGGAAGCAAGCCTCCACTTCACCCATCTTGCTTTGATACGATGCGTGACATGTTCATCAATCTCCCTGTTACCTTGTACTATAGATCCAAAATACTTAAAACTACCTCTCTTGGAGATGACTTTTGTATTGATCTCGTCCAATTTCACTCCTCTATTCGAGGTTATGAAAATGGTAGATGCAATAGTAATACCCAATAAGAGTCGGGGGCGAATTCCGCGAGGAGCTATATGAATGGGAGTTAGTAGTATATATCTTAGTGTGTGAGTTTGTATATCTAAATTCGCACTTCCACAATATTTGGATTGTTTAAAAATCTAAACTAAACTACGATTGGAATTTAAGAATTAAAATTAGAAAATTAGTTTTGTTGTTTTTCAAATATTGTTAAAGGCCTAGAGTAATGACCTTCACTTAGATATTTTCCTAATGGATTGTAAACATAAAAACTTGTTTTATTGGTCGGGGTGTATTATAGCTATCAACACTCGGTTACCCACTCAATACCTCTCGGTTTGAGAGTGATTTTGCCCAATTTTGCTTTCTCAAGTCAAAATGGGTATTGACAAGACGGTTGACAAAAATCTCAAATCGGATTTTACTATCTCTAGGTTCAACCCTTTAATTGGCCTTATTAATCTCTCGATTGACTCAATTTATTGTTAATCAAGTTTTCCTAGACTAAGTCTCTCTTTCTCAAGTAGAGACCGGTCAAATAGGCATGAACTAATTTTTGCAACCATTAATTCTTCAAATAAAAACAAGAACAAGGCTAAATAATATACACCCAAACCATTAACAAGCAATAAATCAAACACACATTAAGTTTACACACTGGGGTTGGGTGACAACCCTAGTGAAAATCTAGTAACTCATGCTTAAAATGGAAGAAATAGGAGAAAAAATGATAATTAAACTCATATTGATAATTAAAATGATAAACTTTATGTTCAAATAACTCAAAATAGCAAAACTTACTAAAAAGAGTAAAAGGAACCGTCTACTGTAGTAGCTGATGTCAAAAGTTGACCTAAAAAAGTGAAACTCTTCTATTTATATAGGGCTGAAATTTTCGGACAAAAATGCATTTTCGAAGGTTTTGCGGCCGCACAATTCCATGTGCGATCCGTATTTTTCTTCAGCTTGACAGGGTAGGAAGTATGCGGCCCGCAGAATAGTAACTGCGACCTCACCTTGCTCTTATGTGGTCCGTACAATAGTAACTATAGACGCACAACTCTTCTTCTGTGGGCGCGCAATAATTCTGTGGATCGCACATTTTGATGGACTTGAGATGCACGTTCTCTAAACTTTGATCCTGACCTAGCTTTTGCGGCCACATAATTCATGCGAGAACCGCACTTTGCACCAATCTCTGATAGATTTTTCTTCACAACTTGCGGCCACAGATGATATTTTGCGGTCCACACTTTTGAGCTTTTGTGCCTTTTTTTGTCCTTGAGATCAATTTACTCTTTCTTTAGTTGGATTTTACCTCGGGGGCTCATTTTCCAACATTCCTGCATTTAAGCATATTTCATTAGTTTTCAGGAACACAATTAAACTCTTTTGGATTAAAACGAAAGCTAAAGGGCGCTGACAAATAGTTAAAATCCCTATTTATCACGTATCAAGCCTCGCCTTCATATCCCCTTCGTGTCTTGGTCCTGCTCAGCGTGAAACCCTTAGACTCTAGAGTCTGGCTAAAAAACTCCAGTCTCTCGTTAACACCACCCCGCGTCCCGTCAATCAAAACTATGTCATCAACAAATAACATACACCATGACACCTCGCCTTGAATGTGTCTCGCCAATGCGTCCATACAAGAAAAAAGGGAATGGACTAAGAGTTGATCCCTGGTGCAACTCCATCATAACCAAAAAGTGTTCCAAGTCTCCTCCCGCTGCCATAACCCGAGTCTTAGCTTCATCATACATGTTCTTAATCACCTTAATGTAAGCTATTGGGACCCCTTTAGCCTCCAAGCATTGCCATAGCACCTCTATCGGGACTTTGTCATATGCTTTCTCTAGGTCAATGAACACCACGTGCAAGTTCCTCTTCATCTCCCTATACCGCTCCACCAATCTCCTCACAATGAGAATGGCGTCCATAGTTGGATGCCCCCACATGAAATTGAATTGATTCTTAGAAATAGACACACTGGTCTTCACCCTCGCCTCAACCACCCTCTCTCACACTTTCATAATATGGCTTAACTAGGAAACACAGTTCATTAAAATCTTATCATACATACGATAAGATTAAAGATCGAAAGATGCTAAACTAAGGCAAGTGGGGGAAGAGAAAATTAAAGCGTATAGAATTTACTTTCACTTTTGTTTGGTTATATCGAAAATAGTGTTTGGACTTTGGGAGTGATAATAGAGTCTACTCTTTGAAAGCTAAATTAGGCATGCAGAGTAACTTTTGGCTGCTTTTATCTCTTTTCTTTTCTTTAATTTAATGTAATGGGAATTTTTCTTCCTTTTATACGCTTTGGTAAAAGAAGAGATCTGAAGGTTTATATGACTATTCCACCACCGTATAAAGTAAGTGATTTGAAAATATCAGTAAGATAAAGTATTGTCAGTACTTTTTTTTTTTTTTTACTTAATTAAAAAAAGATATAAGAAATTAGGAGTAATCATAATTTAATGATATGTAGTGAAGGACTCCAACTAGTAGTTGGCAAATGGCAAGATGCACTTTTCTGTTGAACCTGTAATTTGTGTCATTTCTGGTGCCAACTTTACAGCGTCTGCTACGCTCTCTTGCATTCACTAGTCAACTGTTCACTTTGGTCCCTGTTTTTTCTTTCTGTTTATTTACTTACTCTTTATTTTTTTAATGTATTTCAATTAACCATTCTTTCCTCTCCCAATTGATATGATGTTTTTTGACTGACTATCGAATTTAAGAGTAAAACAAATATTTTTAAAATTTATGGTTTATAATAAATTATAGATATGTGTTTGATTATAAATTATCTCATTAATAATAAAATAAAAAGTTGAAGTTAAATTGTTATAATTAAATATCAAAAGGTCTAACTATTTTTTAGGTTGACTAAAAAGAAAAGAATATCACGTAAAATGGCGGTGATAAGTATAATTTGCTTACTCGTTGCTTAAATACCATATAGGGATACATGTAGACTCTGAATTTGATCTAGAGGATTCAACCTTTAAGTTTAATCATTATTCAAATTGCAATTTTAAGTTCAAAATATAATATTTATTAGATTTTTAATATTTTTCATTTGTTATTTTATGTCCCATATCAAAGATACTAATTCACGTTGAACCCAGTAATGAAGCAAAAACAATACTTAATACAGATTAATTAATGTTAGAAGGGTTAGGCACTAAGCTTATATATGTTCACATTATCTCATTACACAAAATCATACTTCTCAGATTAAGAGCTCTTATGGGAGTGTTCTGAATCAAGGACTTTGCTTGTATATCATTTACAATATAAATCTTTTTTATACTATCGCTGTATTTATTAATTACTAGTTTTAGCGTACACGTGTTGCACGTGATTTTCGTGTTAATGAAAATAGTTTTCGAAAAATAATATAAAATATTTAAAAGATGTATTTGCGTTATAATATAAAAGTTAATAAAATTGCAAGTTTCAAAATGATAGATATTAACTATATTTAGGAATTTGATTCCACTCTATTCTATTCATACATTTGTAATCACATAGACATCCAAATTCAATTACTACTAACACTTTTTATGTTTTAGCTCGTTCTTTATCTTATTACCTATTATTTCTTTCTAAGTACTTCTTTTACTTGGGACTAATCAACTCTTTTGTTAAACTCCCTAATCAAGTCAAATGACTCGTCAACATGGATCCATGGGATCTACCATAATTTATGATCAAAACAGCCAAACCAAGCATGTCATATATGGCACCATAGATTTTGTAAAATCATGTACAATTTTGGTTAGGACTAACAACAGTAGTTTCATCTCAATGATCATGTACAAAGTTTGGGATGCCAAACTCAATATTTAACTTTTTGCACATAAATGATCAATGGAGTCATTTTTCTATTCATATGTCTTTGTACAAAATATTAATCAATATATTTACCGTTTAAAATAGATTTCACATTTAAAAAAGATTATCATTTGATTATCTTCTAGTATAACAATAACAACAACCCAGTATAATCTCACAAGTGGGGTCTGAGGAGGCTAGTGTGTACGCAGACCTTACCCCTACCCTAGGGTAGAGAGGTTGTTTCCAATAGACCTTGACATCATTCCCTCAAAGAACTCTCCACCTTGCTCTTGGGGTGACTCGAACTCACAACCTCTTGGTTGGAAGTGAAAGATGATTATATTCTAGTATCTACACAATAAAAGTAGACAAAGAATCTGTGTGTGTTAAAAAAAAAACGGATCGTCCTGATTGCTCTTCAAAGTTTAAACTCATGTCTACTTTTTTTTTATTTATCAATTTATATTTTTCATGCATTTTTTTAACGTTCCCTTTTAAATATTAGCATAAAAATTGTAGGAACACTTGGTTAGTTTAGTTTCATTGATTTACTCTTTTTCATCCATGAAAAGTAACATGTAAAAATGATAATTAAGTCACATATATAGTTCAAACAAGGAAAAAATTATGTAAAGTGGAATTTTAATTGACTTTAAATTCCTACCTACTTCAAATAGGAAAAGATTTATTTACCAAAAGTTTAGTCGATTTCAAAATATTAAATATTAAGATAATAATTAAATAATTATTTTGTCCAGTGTGAATTTTATTTTAAAGGGGCAAAAAAATTAAACGATATTTAGCTAAGGACCTTCGTGCTTTTAATATAGTATAGATTATAATAATTTTTTTATAATATAAATAAATTTACCCTACATTACATTAAAAACTTGAGAATAATCAATTGGTCCACTCCCTTACAAATGTTAAACTATACTTATTCCATTGGGCCTAATTTCTGTTGGGGTCCCAACCTGATTTGTAACACGCACGAACCTCACGTGTCGAGTTATTATGTTGCATGATATCCCATAATAATTTTCTTCTATATACCAATAAATCCATATAAAAATTATAAAAACATATAAAAAAAACAAACCAGATACCCAAAATAAAAACACAATCTTTCCCCAATATATTGTCACATTCCTCACTCTCCATTTTCCTCTTCTCCACACAGTCTCTTTCTTTTGCTCCCTTCAACACTATCAAAAAAATAAGCTGCAGGCTCAGGTGAAGCCACAGAGCTAGAGTTTAATTCCTTTATTTAGTTTCTTGAATATTATGAAGTAAATGAAACCACAAAAAAGCTTCTTCTTCTCAGAAGAAGATGAATACTCAACTTCCATTTTTATTAGATGCTTTGTACTGTGAAGAAGAGGATTTTTTCACTGAGGAAGTAAAGGTAGAAGAAGGAGAAGGAGAGAGTAATTTTTGCTGTGAAAACATAAATCCTAATCCATATGACTTTATATGGGAAGAGGGAGAGCTAAGCTCTTTATTTTCTAAAGAAACAGAGAATGTAATTAATAATGTATTTGAGAAAACTCCATCTTTAGTTTCAGCAAGAAGAGAAGCAGTTGAATGGATTGTCAAAGTCATTGGTTATTACTCTTTCTCTGCTCAAACTGCATTTCTTGCAGTTAACTACCTTGATAGGTTTCTTATTAACTTTGAGTTTCAATCTCATAAGCCATGGATATATCAACTTGTTGCTGTGGCTTGTCTTTCTTTAGCTGCAAAAGTTGAGGAGACTGAAGTTCCTCTTCTTCTTGACCTCCAAGTAAGAAAATTTAAATGGATCTTATAAATATGACTAATCCTTGTTACTGTAATCATATTGATTGATTTGGTTGATTTTTGTTTTTTTTTTAGGTTGAGGAATCAAGATATGTGTTTGAATCTAAAACAGTTCAGAGAATGGAGCTGTTGGTTCTCTCTACACTTGAATGGAAGATGAATCCAGTGACCCCATTTTCATTTCTTGATTACATTACTAGAAGGCTTGGATTGAACAACTGTCTCTGTTGGGAATTTGTCAGGAGATGTGAGAGGGTGCTTCTCTACACAATTACTGGTAAGTATGTTAGAAACGGTGATCATTAGGGTGGTAGGCTAGAGTAGTCGAGAGTTCATACCAGTTCTTACCGGGTAGTCTGATAGAGTTTTGTTTAGGTTTGTTGGCGGTCTATCTTGGGTCCACATTGTTGTTTTGCATTTTGTGTTATTGTCCTTTTTACTTATTAGTTGATGTTATTTTCTTTCCGTTGTCTTTTGTTGTTACGTGCCTTTTTTGATATTATTGTTCCTTAGTTTTTTTCCTGAAATTATTGTCTCTATTCTTGAGCGAGAGTCTTCTGGAAATAACCTCCTTGCCCTTTTCGGGAAGGTCTGCGTATACTCTACTGTGTTCATTATCTACATTGACACAATATTTTTGTTACTCAAGCACGTAAAAATTCTTTTGATAATGTGAGGTGGCTGTGGTTCAAATTTAGGATTGATCTGATATGATGCAGTTTTATGTTGAATTGTTTGATCATATAAGACACTTTTGTTTACTTAACTTTGTCTACATATATGTAATGCAAACTTTATTGTTGTCAACTATTTCCTAACTGGTGTTTGCAAATTTCAGATTGCAGATTCATTGGTTACCTTCCTTCTGCAATGGCTTCTGCCACAATGTTGCATGTTATTGATAGGCTACAGCCCTGCATTGGAGGGAAGTATCAAGATCAACTTTTGGACATCCTTGGTATTGTCAAGGTTAGAAATTTTTAATCACATTTCCTCTTACACCCCACTAAATATTTGTAGGTCACGGATTCTAGCCTTGTAAACATGCTATCGTAGAAATGCCATACGACATATCCCTTTGACCTTGCACATAGCAGGAGCTCAGTGCACTAGGCTGCCTTCATCTTATATTAGTACATTATTTGGTATGCTGTGATGTTGCATTGTAACTAAATAAATTTGGTAATGTAACAGGACAAGGTGGAAGATTGTTATAAGCTAATGCAAGAGGTGGCTACAAACATTGATTTCCATTCAAACAAACGAAAGTTTGGGACTAATTTGCCAGGAAGTCCAACAGGGGTAGTGGATGTATCATTTAGCTCAGATTACTCCAATGACTCATGGTCAGTGGCTACTTCAGTTTCTTCTTCACCAGAGCCATTGTCCAAGAAGACTAGGGAGTCGAGAGAATGAACATTAATTAAATTGATGTCTTTAAATGTTTCCTTAATAGACTAGTGATCATCACTTAGTTTACATATGTATAATGTCTCCAATAATAGTACTTTGTCTCAACTATTTAAGTTCTTGTTATTCACATGTTAAAATTCCTTACCATCTTTACATTTAAACCAAACCCTCTTTTGAGAATTATTACAGATAGGTAATGGACCATTTATTGGTACTCTCTGTACTGTAGTGGGGCTATATATGAGATTTGTATCTTATAGGTAAAGATGGTTAGCATTTTATCCCAAGGAAAGAAAACTTGAATGAGAAAAAATAGCGGAACGAGTAAAGTATTTTAATGTCCTCTCCCTTATCTTTGAGTTCCTATTACATCTCTTGTAGTATAAGTATACGGCTGCATGCAATAGATTCTTGCGGTGCGACTCGAACCCATACATTTATTTATTTATGTCAATAACAGGCTGTTATTATTTCAGTTTCTCTTTGTCAATTGACCATATAATGAAGTGGAATTTATTACTCTATTCTGCTTAGTTTTTCAAAAACAAAGAAAGAGACGGGTGTGTGGAAAAATAATCAAGATTGGGGAAAGAGTGGATTTTGTTCACATCTGGAGGAAGGAACATGTTGTCGGCCACTCGCAATTTTTATAGGGGGTTAGATTTGCAAGTATTTTTTGTTTGACCTCGTTGGAAGAGCTTAGTCTCTTTAGTTTTTTGTTTCTCAATTTCGAGGTCTATGAGTAAGACACTAGTTAAAACTATCCAAGAAATTAAAATAAAATGATGGTAAAAGGTAAAACGTTACTCCCTCCGGTCCACATTAAATAATTTGTGGCTTATTTTTTGTGATATAAAATAAGTGATTATTTTAGATTTTAAAAATAAATTAATTATTTTTATTTTACATTACTTTTGAAATAAATAATGTTGGAGTATGTGTTAGAAGTATTTCTGTAAAAAGAAATTATAAAAATTAATGCTAAAAGATAATTTTTTTAATATATATAAAATAATTTAAAAATCACTTATGCAAGAATACTCTTTACTCCTATTATTTCTTTGGGGTCGAAAACCAATTATGGGTTTTGGTAACAGTTACATGAATTTAAGGGGCCTATTATGAATGCCATAAAGAATTCGTTAGTAGAAGATTTCTACTAGGAATGCAAGAGTTAAGTGGGCGTTTGGATATAAGAATTATAATAATCCGGAAAAAAAGTGAACTTTTTTAAGTGTAAATGTTATTTGAAAATTAGAGTTGTGTTTGGACATGAATATAATTTTGGGTTGTTTTTGGAGTTTTGTGAGTGATATACAATAACAACAACAACAAATCCAGTTTGATCCCAACATGTGTGGTCTGGGGAGGGTAGTCTGTACGCATACCTTACCCCTACCTAATGCAGGTAGAGAAGCTGTTTCCAATAGACCCTTAGCTAAGGAAGGGCAAGAAGAAGAAGAGGGAAGCAAGGAAGGAGGAGAGATGGGAGAAAAAGAAGAAAAAAAAGGACAGATAAAGGATAAATAGTATCAAATAATAGCAACAGGGAATACAATACCTGAGGCGAACAAAACCACATAACGTAATAAAAATCTAAGAATATAAAGAGAAATGCATGCTACTAAGCCTATGTGTGAACACTATAAACTACCTACTAACCTCTACCTTAATCCTATCTGTGAACACTAAAAAGTTTTGTGAGTGATATGAGTGAAAATTTTGAAAAACAGTTTTTGAAGTTTTTCAAAATTTCAAAATTTATCTTAAGTGAAAATTTAAAAATTTATGGCCAAACACTAATTTCAAAAAAAGTAAGAAGATTTCGAAAAAAAATAAAATTTTCTTATGTCCAAACGGGCTCTTAAAGTAAATTATAATCATATGACTTCTTTGCTAAGAGTTTGTATATAATAGAATCAATAAATAGAGTGATTTGGAGCTACTACACCTCCTTCTAATCTAATCTAATCTAATCAAATTGATTTTTTTCCAACCAAAAAGAAATATTTAATTAATTTTTTTAGTTATTTTCACACTTATTAAGATATTTAATTTTAATAATAATTAATAATAAAATTGATCATATTAATCATAATTTGTTCTTTGAAAGTATAGCAAATACATATAGGCTTTTTATTCAAAGGTAACTTTGGAATCAAATATTGTGTATCACAAAAAAATTCATAAAATTAATTATAGTGAATTACAAAAGAAATTATAAAATTAATTAAAGTGGATCGGATGGAGTAATGATTATCAATGATCTAATCATTAAGCAGCGAGTCAAAAACCTTATAAGTTTAAGTTACATAATGAATTACAAAGAAGAATTAAAGCTAAGTTCACTTTGCGCTTGGTGGTGGTAGAAAAGACATCCACAAGAACCCTTTGCATGTGCTTTCTTTACCACTTTAATATAAAGAATCGTGACTTGATTTTTTTTTTCTTTTTTAATTATTTCAAAATTAAACAGTGAACACAAAGCTCTAGCAATTTATTCCAAAATGATTAAAATAATTCATGAAATTAGTCAATCTTCCTCATTGAAGTGCCGTGAATATCGGAACACTATTTGTTAATTAAATTAGACATTTCATATCTAGCTGATATATTGACCAAGTCATAACATAGCAATGAATAACGAAACGGTGTTTTGTTTTGCTTTTGTATTTAGGTAGTGATGGGGCAGACTAAATATATTATCTACTTTTTAGGAGGAATAATTTCTTACTCGTTATTTCTTCCTGTCCAAAATAAGTGCTTTTCTTAATTGTTTTCACACATATAAATATATTAAGAAATTAATCTTTTAAACTATTAACATTTACTATCTCTTCACATAAATACGCTTAACACATACTCCAACATTATTTACTCAAGGGCAATGTAGGAAAATGACTTGAAATCTAAAAAAATTATATTTTTTACCACAAAAAAATATCAAAATATTACTTATTGTGGACCGGGGGAATATTAAATTGTGTGAACTATATTATCAACACAACAAAAATAAATTCAGTACAATCCCACAAAATGAAATGCGAGAAAAGTAACGACACAGATCCTATTCCTACTTTTGTAAATTCTTACTCCCTCCGGTCCAAAATAAGTGATTTTTTGCATGTTTTCACACAGATTAAGAAATCCACATTTTAACATTAATTAACAATGAAATTGACCATATTAACCTTTACTATCTCACATAAATACCCCTAATACATACTGCAACAATATTTACTCCATGGACAATGTAGGAAAAATAATAATAAATTCATTCTCGAAATTTGGAAAAATCACTTGTTTTGAACCACAAAAAGAAGAAGCCAAAAAATCGCTTATGTTGAACCAGAGAGAGTAATTATTTTTGAGATGCCCTCGGCTCAAGAAAAATAAAGTAAAACTATCTAATCTAACAACTTGAATTGTTAGAAATGTTTGCAGATTTTATATATTCTAGGTCTAGGAATAATTTTTGTAGTATTCTTTGTGAGATGTTTGTGCATCTACCAAGAAAAGGCAGGCTTGATTTTTTATTTCAACTTAAGGGTATCTGTCTAATTGTACCATGATTCGAATTACGGAGTATTTAAAAGAAATTAACTGGTTAAAAATGAAAATTATAAATATTTATTTGCTTATTTTATTTGCAATTCTCATGGTTTGGCGGAGGCGATGGAGGTATACAGCTGCCAAGATTTTTATATTTTACCATAAGTAAAAAGAGTTGCTCCATGTGAGTTGCATTTTCTCATCTAACTTTTGTACTGGTATTCATAAGTTAGTGGGGACAAAAATTAATAGAATATAAAGTAAAAAGTAAAAAAAAGAAATAGAGAACAGTGACCTAAAAGGCATGCAGGATCGGGATTTAGGAGTATTAAGGAGTGTAAAAGGTGAGTATATTAGAAGATTAAAGGACAATTATAAGATTCACCTAAGAAAATAAGGCACAAACAAAAAGGTAAAAGAATGTGGAAATTAACAGGGAGACAATATCTTTTGATTTTGTTTGAGATGTCTTTGTTGGGTACTTTTGTTCATTGCTTTTGGGTGTTTTTGGCTGTCATAAGAGAATAGACTTTAACGTTTTCAACCCCTTAAAAGAAAAAGAAGAAAAGACAATGATAACAAATGGATTGCAGGGTAGTAGAGAGTTGGTTCCAGTTAATTACTTCTCTTTCTTTTATGGCATTGTCCATTTTTTAAAACACAAATAATTAGTTTATCATCCTTTTGACCTAATAAATATTTATTACTCTTCGGGTTCTCTTTTACTTAACATGTATACTAAAAATAGATTTTCATTTTTACTTGTTACTTTTCATATGGCACTTGATAGGAGGGTATAGAGGTCGAGAATTAAGGTAGAATGTTAGTAGGTAGTTTATAGTGTTCACCGATAGGCTTAATAGCATGCATTTCCCTTCATATTCTTAGATTTTTATTACGGTATGTGGTTTTGTTCATCTCAGGTATTGTATTCCTTGTTGCTATTATTGGTTACTATTTATCCTTTATTACGGTATGTGATTTTTTCTTCCATCTTTCTTCCTTCCTCGCTTCCCTCTTCTTCTTCTTGCCCTTCCTGAGCCGAGGGTCTATTGGAAACAACCTCTCTATCTGCATTAGGTAGGAGTAAGGTCTGCGTACAGACTACCCTCCCAAGACCCACATATTGGGATCAAACTGAGTTTGTTGTTGTTGTACTCGCAATATATTATTACTCATTTTTTCAAATCCAATAAGTATGCATCAATTAATATAATCATCATGATAAACTATGCACTTCATTTATTATTTTTAAGGGGCGTAAAAAATCAAAACGACCAGGGAGTAAGCCCTAAGCTTTTAATAACTCAAGAAAATAGGTACTATGAACAACTTGTGCCACAATATTTCCTGGCCAATAGTATCAAGTTTTGACGATTGATATTTTTATTTTTTCCTTCGAGGACATCCGATATAATTTTTTTTCTTCAAATGTCAGCTATTATTATAGCGATACCAAGACATCACACTTTCTATGACAAAGAGATCGGCTAGCCAAAAATGAGTTGGTGAGGGTGGGTTGGTTAGGGGGTTTTCAAATTATAATTCTTCATTCACTTTTTCGTATTTTCGTGCCATGCAAAATGTAACGTTAGGTTATCGTGTGTGGTTAAGGACTATTAACAAATAATATAAGAGAATGAATGTTATTATAGCTTTAATGTACGCTTCAAGAGGGAAAAAAGTAGTTAGCCGAATTCTTGATAGTACATATATAGTTATGACTTATGAGTACTAATATATGTATTTTAAGGAGTGTTTACTAGGGGTGTACACCGGGATGGTTTGGTTTTTATAAAAAACAAATCAAACCAACTATATCGGTTTGGATTTGTTCGGTTTGTTCTTTTTTTGAATTTTTTATTATTTAAATATTTTATCAATTTTACTTTGTTAAATTTTTTATAAGTAAATATATATTTAGTAAAAGTTAAAAAATTGACAAATATATTTTCTTATTAAAATATTCTTATGGGAGAATTTATTAGTAACACATGATAGTTAGTATTTTTTTTAGTGGTAAGGTTCACCGAATTTAGTAATTAAACATATGAGCAATATGATACCTAAATAATAATAACCACTCCAAATTCAAAGAAGTTATAAGAATTTTATAGATCTTGACATATGAATATGGAAGAACAAAGAGATTGACAGTAATACTTGATAAGAAAGTGATCATACAATCCACTATTTAAAGTTAATAAATATGAGCATTTTCATATTCTATTAAATATATACCTGGTAAGAGAATCCCAAATCTATCTATCTATATATATATATATTCAGGTTTTACTCGAAACCAACGGAATCAAATCAAACTTAATCAAATTTTTTATTCGGTTTAGTGATTTGTACACTGTTTAATTCCGACGGCGCCAAGAAATTGTTTGGTATTTAATCTGCCGCAAGCTAGCTATCGTAGGCATGGACATTAGCTTATCAAATGGACTTAAAATTTGGGTCGTACAATACAAAGTGAGAAACCTTTCAATTCATTTCGATTAACTAGCCTTAATGATATTTTAAGGTGAGAACATAAATGACAACTTAACTCCTAACAAAATTGCCAGTGGTGAAAAAGATGTGCCCTGAGGATGGTCCTTTTATTTTAATTTATTTTTATTCTCTGTGGAAAAAAAAGAAAGCACTGATACCATGCTGCAAGATAAATATTATAATTAAAAAAATATAATTTGTACGAGTTAACTTTTATATAATTCTCTCTGTGTAAAGTATATAAGTGGAATCGACACAAATAATGGTGGAGCAATTATAAATCCCTTTGCAACTGAAAATATGATTGATATGTCTGTTAATCTCACTGGCGCACTACTACAAGCCAATGCACATGTCAATTTTGTTACAGCTAGAATGTGTTTGTAAAAATTTGAAATTGAATTTTTTCTATGATTCCATTTACCTTTTTACTTGACAGGTGTGTTATTTGGCTTTTAAAAGAAATACTAAAATTATTATATTCAGTTTAGTTCCTATCATTTGTAGAATAATAAAAAGGTCCCATAAGTCAGAGAGACAGAGTATGAGACCGGCTTTTGAAAATTGTTCCTATTTTCACCTAATCTTTCTGCTTATAGTCTCATTAAAATTTATAGCTGAAAATATGGTTATATTTTTTTTTCCCATGAAAAATAATAAGTCGACAAACCTAATAGTTGATGTCACTAGGTAGTATTTTTCAAACTCGACAAAGCAGTTGATGTAGCTTTCTAACATATTTCCCTCAATCTCTGTCGTCTTCAACTCAATTTTTTTGGATTAAATTAATCTTAACATAAGAAAAAAAAAACAATGCTAAGATATTACTCTCTCCTGTCCGTAATCAGTGACCAATTTGCTTTTAACACGCCCATTAAAAAAATATTAAATTCTATACAAAAATACATAGTATGACTAAAATATTCTTAATTAAATATTTAATGTGAGAAGTAATAAACTTTTTAAGGATACGTACATAAGGGTATTTTGTAAAAATAAATTAATTCTTGATTATATAATTGGTCATTTATTGTGACAGCAGGGAGTAATTAAGAACACGTAAGGCTGCCATATATTCCAATAAAGTGAGTAATAATCATGAAAGGCTAGGATTCAAATTCCAATAGAGACAAAAAAACCTCTTAGCAATTTCTTCTTTTAGTGGTAAGGTAACAAATACTCGATGTCGTTGAACCAGTCAAGATACACACAAGCTAACCCTAAAACTATTATTATTATTTTTATTATTATTATTATTATTATTATTGTTATTTTTATTGTTATTATTTTAAATTAATACAGTCAACATCCCATAGCAAATTTTGATATACCTTTTTTTGGTTTCTAAAATAATTCAGGATGAGAAAATGATTTTTGTACCTGGAGGGAAAAACTCAGGGATGCAAATTATTTATGTAAAGGGCCCATATTCTGCAAAGAATACGATCTGATTGGAACTGGACTTTTGGAAGATAGAGGCATTATATGGAGCATTTCATTATCTACCATTTTTGCCAGAAATACACATTCTAGGCGTGACTCGAATTATTGTGAAGGACCCCTCTCAAAATTCTACCATCTTTTTCTATTTTTATTTTTTTGAGGTATCCTATTTTTGTGGTTTACTAGGATGTAATATAATATGACATAAATAGCACCAGGTAGGATAGTGTAACGACACCGTCTACTAGTGATATTGTTCAATTTGAGCCCGCACGACTTAAAAAGTACTTCATTAAAGTCTAAAGATTACTTACTTATATACTCAACATATATCCTATATTTTGTTGATTTGCAATTTGCTTGGGTGTCACAATTAAAAAGGAAGGTCGTTATGAACGAATTACTGTCTTCAACTTGAACTATATAGGGAAAGAATGTTATCTATTCATGTTATGTTAATTCAATGGATTAAATTGACCTGTTATATGATATCTATTTTATAGAGGAATTTCCTCTCTTTTTTTTCGTTATCTTTTTTTCCCCCCCTTAATATTTTCAATTTTTACCTATTTATGAATTTTCTTTTAGGCAGACAAAAAGACCAGGCTCACGAGTTGAGAATCAATGGGCTTTTGTGCAGGCTGAGTCTCTATCTGTGATAAATGCCAAACAAAACATTCAAACCTTTGCCCATGTAAAGACAGCCCTGCATCTAGTTTTGTAATTTTATATGATCTGTGGTGAGTCTTTGCTCCATTATTTGTAGCACTGATTTTACGACCCGGGTCTGTACACGTGGTCCACTCTCTTATAGTCCGATATACTTGGATCTTCTATGGGCCCTGAGAAAAAAAAGAAAAGAAAAATATTATTATATAGCCGCTCTAAAATAATAATAATAAAAAATATATTTTTTGTACATATATATGTATATTTTTGTGGCTATCGAATGTAAATAGTTTTGCCCGCAAGATAAAAATGGTCTTTGCCCACATATAAAATCAGGGAAAAATGAATCCCTATTCCAATTATCCCTTCATCTCCCTTTGCTTGTCATAGTTTGATACAAAGTTCAATAAACATATAAGTTTTTTGAAAATTATTGTCTTAAATATGCGATAATATTTATATGACTATAAGACTTTTGAAACTTGTGATACTAAGGTATATTATTAATGCGGCAATAAAAGTTTCTTATTAAGGAGATATATAGGAATGTATTATTCTTTTTAAAACGCACCAATACAAAAATAATACTAAACAAAGTGGAATAAATGAAGTAATTGATAACTAAAGGGAAATACTATATTATTTTGTGCGAAACAAAACTTGGATATTCTCACTCCGTTTACTTTTACTTGTCCTTTATAGTAAAAACATATTTTTCACTTTTACTTGTCAATTTTAGCAAATCAAGAGAAGATCATATTTTTTTTCGTTTTACACTTATTATTAATTATTCATTTCGCAAATTATTTCTGAAGACTTCTCAGAATGCTATTATTGTTATGGGTACTATGGTAAAATATGCACTTTATCTATTATTCTTAAAAAACGTGTAAAATCCATTGTTGACAAGTAAAAATGAGAGGAGTGAATACTATATAACCTAGAGTAGATCTCTTAGTTTAACTTGAGTGTTATATCTCTGTATTTGTAAAACAATTCTGAAAATAATAAAATAAATAAAATAAATAAACA
>ML276455.1:119191-131832 GCA_005239495.1 Nicotiana undulata | reverse complement strand
AGCCTGGGATCCCCCTTCACTGCGATCGCGAAGAAGTGAGTGCGATCGCATAGCCCAAGGACCTCACCTTGCGCGATCGCGAACTAGACCCTGGGATCGCGTAGAGTACCTAGCCAGCCCCTGCCCATACATCCTATACCTCTATGCGATCGCGAACAATGCTATTCGATCGCATAGAGGAACTGACCTCCCCCTTCACCTAGGGGTGGGCATTCGGTATTTCGGTTCGGTATTTAAGAGTTTCGGTATTCAGTTTATCAATTGTGTATACCAAATACCGTACCAAATTAGTTCGGTACGGTTCGGTATTTATTATTTTGGTTCGGTATGGTTTCGGTAAAGTATTCGGTTTATGAATACCAATGCAAATATCCTCTTTATACGNCACTGTGATTCACAACAATCTAGAACAAGCACAAAAAGTACCAACTATGAATTACATTGGGCTGGGCTTGGGGCGACGGGAAATGGGAATTACATTGGGTTGGACACTAGGTGTGTTAGTATAGGTAGGGTCCAAAAAAATATATACTTAAAATTTTAGTATATTCGGTATATTCGGTATATCGAATTTTTAAAATCGTAATACTGAAAACCGAGCCGAAATACCGAAATACCGAAAAATTAATACCGAATTATACCGAAATAACCGAACCCGAAATACCGAATTAATTTGGTTCGGTTCGGAATTCGGTTTTCGGATTTTATGCCCATCCCTACCTTCACCTATCTCTATGCGATCGCAGATAGACCTACGCGATCGCATAGAGCAAAACCTGAAACACCAGCAACAACAACTTACACCAGATTTTTGACTCTTTAACACCCCGTTAGCTACCCGGAACTCACCCGAGCCCTCGGGTCTCAAAACCAAAGACACACACGTCTCCCAATACATCCTACGGACTTATTCAAGCTTTTAAATCACCCAAAATATCACCAAAAATAAGGAATCAAACCTTAAAACTCATAGAATTTTTCCAAACTTCATAAACTTCCAAATTTCCCATTTTTAATCCGAATCACGTCATTTCAAGTCCGTTTTACACCAAATTTCACAAATAAGTCACATAACATATAATAAACTTGTTCCGAGCTCCGGAACCATAATACGGGCCCGGTAACACGGTTTTCACATAATTATTCATTTTCAAAATCCTTTATTACTTTCAGGAAATAATTTTCTTTAAACATTCATTTCTCGGACTTGGGACCTCGGAATTTGATTCCGGGCATATGCCCAAGTCCCATATTTTCCTACGGACCCTCCGGGACCGTTGAATCACGGGTCCTGGTCTGTTTACCTGAAATGTTGACCAAAGTCAACTATATTCATTTATTAATTATCAAAACTCATTTTTTTATCCAATTTTCACATAATAGCTTCCCGGCTACACGCCCAGGCTGTGCGCGCATATCGAGGTGAGACTAACAGAGGCTCTCGGAGCCTCGGAACACAGATACAACTTAAATTATTTAAGATGACCTTTTGGGTCATCACAGGTACTAACGTCCCTTTTGCTGGGGCCGCTACATATTTTATATAGATGTAGGTGGTTCCATAGCATGTAGCTCATTCCGCCGATAGTGGTGCCCCCTCTTCATCCCTTCAGCAGTTCTGGTGAGCCCCACTTCCTTTCGGGGCCGTGTGTAGTCTATACCGTCTTATTTTGTATATGTTGCGTCATTAAAGGTATAGGCGGGGCCTTGTTGCCGGCGGGTTTATGTAAAACTCCTAGTACTCTTAGAGGCTCCTTAGACACTGTGTGGGTTGTATATATGTCTTTTGGGGCAGTAGCTGTGTTCGGTCGAAATCGTGGTCCGTGTTGGAAGGTTGTATGTATTATATATGTTTTTGGATTATCAAATGTTGAAAGTTAAAAGAAGAAATGAACTCATGTTGTAAATCGTACTTTGAATCTAAATTGGCTAATTCATATGGAACAATGTATATTTTAGACAAGTGGCAACGCGTTGGGTAGGAAAGGCAAACGAGGTCTGCTTGACTGGATCATCCGGTTAGGCGCCGGTCTCGTCCCTCAGTTTTGGGGCGTGACCGAACCTAACCCATTTTTTGCAAACTTAAACACTTCTAGGAAACCCTTCTTCGCCTTCGCGGGCCTCCCCTCGCGTTCGCGAAGAACAAAAATCTCGAAAGGCAAATTCCAAACGCTTCTCAGATAGCCTCTAGTATAATGGTCATTACATTTTTCACAATAATCCAAATGAAAAATGGTTTAATATTCTGAAAACTAGACTCCAAGATCCACAACTTTCATGTTTTGGTCATCTCCCAATTCTTTATAGATATTGAGATATAAGCTGCCAAAGTCAGCCCTGTGCGACACAAATTTCTTCTTCATCTTCCCGGACACCCTGTAGTGTAACACCCAAATACCTTTGTACACAAATCCAAATTCTAAATGGTTTGCTTTTCTAGAAAATAGACACAAAGGGATAAAACTTTCATTTTACATCATCTCAAAATTCCTTATAGATTGTAAGATATGAGCCTCCAAAGTTAGACCTGTGCTGCAGTTATTTTTCTTCTTTGCGAACGCGAGGCCCTATTCGCGAACGCGAAGAGAAAAGTCCCTGATGCCAAATTCTTCTTCGTGAACGCGAAGGGATCCTCGCGAACGCGAAGAACAACACCAGACACCAACATCAGCCATCTCAAAACAGCCCGAAATGATCTGAAACCACCCCGAAACACACCCGAGGCCCTCGGGACCCCTTCCAATCACACGAATCAATCCCATAACATCCCACGGACTTGCTCGAGGCCTCAAATCACATCAAACAACGCCGAAACCATGAATCGCACTCCAATCCAAACTTTATGAACTTTGAAATTTCAAACTTCTACATTCGATGCCGAAACCTACAAATCACGTCCGATTGACCCCAAATTTTGCACACAAGTCATATTCGACATTACGGACCTGCTCCAACTTCCGGAATCGCATTGCGACCCCGATATCAAAATTTCCAATTCCGGTCGGATTTCTCAAAAACCTTCAAATTCCTATCTTTAGCCAAATGACTTCAAAATGACATACGAACATCCGAATTCACTTCTGATCACGCTCCCAACTCCAAAGTCACCATACGGATCTATTCCCAGGCTTGGAATCCCAAACAGACATCTATAACACTGAAATGCCTTCCAACCCAAATTTATGAAATTCTTCTAAAATGTTATCTTCCATAATATGCGCTGAAACGTTCCCGGGTTATCCGACTCTCGATCCTAACATACGCCCAAGTCTGAAATCATCATACGAACCTACTGGAACCTTCAAATCTTGATTCGGAGGTCGTTTACTCAAAATTCCAATCTTAGTTGATTCTTCCAACTTAAGGCTTCTGAAATGAGAATTATTCTTTCCAAATCCACTCGAACTTCCTGAATTTCAATTCCGACCATGCGTACAAGTCACAATACTTGAAATGAAGATGCTCATGGACTCAAACCACTAATGACTTGAAATGAAGATGCTCATGGCCTCAAACCACTGTCCCCATAGGTGTTCTATATGTTGTGTGTAATTGTTTGTGGGGGTTACGTACGCACGAAGTGACGAGAGTCCGTACGTATCGGCTATTATTGCTATGTCCGGGTAGTTAGACCCCACATCATGCCTTGTGTTCTCCTTGTGATGAACGGTATGTTATGAAGTCCTGCTATGTATAGTTTTTCTCCTCTTACATTCGTGGAATTTAAAATAATATGAAAAGAATTGTTTTACGGAAAATAAAATGAAAAGAATTATTTTACGGAAAATAATATGAAAAGAATTATTTTACGGAAAATAATATGAAAAGAATTGTTTTACGAAAAATAATATGAAAAGAATTGTTTTACGGAAAATAATATGAAAAGAATTGTTTTACGGAAAATAAAATGAAAAGAATTATTTTACGAAAAATAAAATGAAAAGAATTGTTTTACGAAAAATAATATGAAAGGAATTGTTTTACGGAAAACAAAATGAAAAGAATTGTTTTACGGAAAGTAATATGAAAGGGATTGTTTTACGGGAAGTAGTAGGAAAGAAATTGTTTGTGAAAAATATTATGAAAAGGAAAAAATATTGTGTGCGCATGTGACCGCTTCGCAATTTACATACCGCGAGCAACGTGTGATTTCCCCCACTCTTATATTTGTAAAATACATTATGGGATCGGGTCGTACGCCGCGACAGAGTGATGAAAGTGATTACATTATGGGATCGGGCCGTACGCCACGGCAGAGTGATGAAAGTGATTACATTATGGGATCGGGCCGTACGCCACGGCAGAGTGATGAAAGTGATTACATTATGGGATCGGGCCGTACGCCACGGCAGAGTGATGAAAGTGATTACATTATGGGATCGGGCCGTACGCCACGGCAGAGTGATGAAAGTGATTACATTATGGGATCGGGCCGTACGCCACGGCAGAGTGATGAAAGTGATTACATTATGGGATCGGGCCGTACGCCACGGCAGAGTGATGAAAGTGATTACATTATGGGATCGGGCCGTACGCCACGGCAGAGTGATGAAAGTGATTACATTATGGGATCGGGCCGTACGCCACGGCAGAGTGATGAAAGTGATTACATTATGGGATCGGGCCGTACGCCACGGCAGAGTGATGAAAGTGATTACATTATGGGATCGGGCCGTACGCCACGGCAGAGTGATGAAAGTGATTACATTATGGGATCGGGCCGTACGCCACGGCAGAGTGATGAAAGTGATTACATTATGGGATCGGGCCGTACGCCACGGCAGAGTGATGAAAGTGATTACATTATGGGATCGGGCCGTACGCCACGGCAGAGTGATGAAAGTGATTACATTATGGGATCGGGCCGTACGCCACGGCAGAGTGATGAAAGTGATTACATTATGGGATCGGGCCGTACGCCACGGCAGAGTGATGAAAGTGATTACATTATGGGATCGGGCCGTACGCCACGACAGAGTGATGAAAGTGATTACATTATGGGATCGGGCCGTACGCCACGGCAGAGTGATGAAAGTGATTACATTATGGGATCGGGCCGTACGCCACGGCAGAGTGATGAAAGTGATTACATTATGGGATCGGGCTGTATGCCACGGCAGAGTGATGAAAGTGATACATTTATAGGAGCGGGTCGTACGCCACGGCGAATTCAAAGATACATTAATAGGAGCGGGTCGTACGCTATGACGGATTCAAAGATACATTTGTGGGAGCGGGTTGTACGCCACGGCGGACTCAAAGATAAATTTATGGGAGCGGGTCGTACGCCACAACGGATTTAAAGAAAGGAAATTACTTATTTACTTATTTTCAGAATTTATTTGGATTACAGTGCCGTATATATATTTGCTCCTTAACTGCCTTCACATGTCTACTTCTTTCAGCATATTTTGTCCTATTTATATTGTTGGACCTTAGTGAGTGTCAAGTCAACCTCTCGTCACTACTTCTTCGAGGTTAGGCGGGATACTCACTTGGTACATATATATATATATATGTACTCATGCTACACTTTCTGTGCATTTTGTTGCAGAGGTATCTTCATAGTTCAGCAATTTATTTGGAGACTTGCTCGGGCTGCATTCATCCGGAGGCGTTTTGCGGTTGACAGAGTCTCCTTCTTTCTATATATTTACATTGTATCTCTATTGCTTTTGTCCCATTAAGGGCAACTCCCTTGCAATATACTCGTGTGAGACTGTTGGTTATGCCTGGGGTGATTGGTTATATGAGCAGTTCATACTGGGTGAGACAAGATTTATAATTTGGGATTGGTGTGATAGGATTATGCGAGTATATTGCAAGGGAATTGCCCTTATTGGTTTGCAATGAGATGATGATCTAAGTTTAGAGAAAGATTTCAACGTGTGGTTAACTCTGCAGATGGTTATGAATTTCTACATGTCTCCTCCGTTGTGGTGTTATCACCAGCGTTATAGCAGAATATATGAACGTATCTTAAAATGTGCCTCGAGAGCATCAAATTCGCAAAATTCTGGCTATTAAGGTTCAGGGAGCGTTATTGTGGTAAGATGATGGACTATGCAGTGTATGGTGTTGATTTCGCAAAGGGCGCAGTTGTGTTCTGGAACCTCATGTGGTAGTTGATACGGTGTTCAAATATTAGAATCAGGCATGGCAGAGAATTTCAGGTGTTGGAACCGAGTTTGGAACGTATTGTATGAATAAGAGGAGGATATCTTCAGATTTGATCAAGCTTATGTACTCAACTAGGTTGTGGAAGCACGAGCAGGTGCACGAGGTGTTAAACAGTGATTCCAGGTAATTCTGGGGCAGTTCTTCGCACTTTCGAGGACGAACGTCTGTTTAAGTGGGGGAGAATGTAACGACCCGATCGATCGTTTTGAGATTCAGCGCGTCGTTCAGCAGTTGGGAGTCACGAAAAGCTTCATTTCAGGCATATTGACTTGTGCATATGGTCGGAATTGAAATTCAGGAAGATCGGAGTTGAATTTAAAGAAAGATTCTCATTTCAGAAGTCTTAAGTTGAAGAAATCATGTAAAAACTGGAATTTTAAATAAACGACCTCGGAATCAGGATCCGAGGGTTCCAGCAGGTTCGTATGATGATTTCGGACTTGGGCGTATGCCCGGAACGGGTTTTGGATAACCCGGGAGCAATTCAGCGTATATTGTGGAAAGTCAATATTTTGAGGAAATCTCCTAAGTTTGACTTGAAGTACATTTCAATGATATTGATGTCCATTTTGGATTTCGAGTTTGGGAATAGCTCTGTATGGTGATTCTGGAGTTGGGAGCGCGATCAGAAGTGAATTCGGATATCCGGAAGTCAATTTAAGGTCATTTGGCTAAAGATAGAAAACTGAAGGTTTTTGAAGAATTCGACCGAAAGTGGAGAATTTGATATCGGGGTCGGAATGCGATTCCGGAAGTTGGAGCAGGTCTGTAATGTCGAATGTGACTTGTGTGCAAACTTTGGGGTCAATCGGACGTGATTTGATAGTTTCGGCATCGGATGTGAAAGTTAGAAATTTTAAAGTTCATAAAGTTGAATTCTTGCGCGTTTCGTGTTTTCGGCGTTGTTTGATGTGATTTGAGGCCTCGACTAAGTCCGTGATATGTTTCCAGACTTGTTGGTACGTTCGGACGAGGTCCCGAGGGGCTCGGGTGAGTTTCGGGCCATTTCTAGGCCATTTATAACTGCTGGTTTTGGCTACAGCAGTGTTCTACGCGATCGCGGGGAATTGGTCGCGATCGCGGAGAGTAAAATGTGAGAAACGGGCCAGTGAACCGCGATCGCGGAAAGCCTTTCGCAATCGCGTAGAGTAAATGTTCTGCTGCACTGACTCGACTTCGGAGGCTCATATCTCACAATCTATAAGGAATGTTGAGATGGTATAAAAAAGAAAGTTGTAGCCCTTTGTGTCTAGTTTCTAGAAAAATAAACCATTCATGATTGGATTTGTGTACAAAGAGCTATGGTTGTTACACTACAGGGTGTCCGGGAAGATGAAGAAGAAGGTTGTGTTGCACATGGGCTTACTTTGCCAGATCATATCTAGAAATCTATAAGGATTTGGAAGATGACCAACACATAAAAGTTGTATATCTTTGAGTCTAGTATTCAGAACATTTAACCATTTGTCATTTGGAGTTGTGTGCAAAACGTTATGTCTATTTTACTGGAGTCTGTCCGGGCAGGCTGGGCAATTGTTCTCCGTGATCGCGAAGAGCAAATTCTGGGCTGGAATATTGTTCACCGCGATCGCGAAGCATTTTCCGCGATCGCGATGAGTAAATACCTGGGCAGAATGATATTTTAGCGGGTTTAGCTCATTTTTCTTCATTTCTTCACTTGGTTGGGGCGATTTTTGGAGGATTTTAAAGGGTGATTTTCATCAAGCATCAAGAGGTAAGTGTTTGCTTCTCATTTCCAAGTTAATTCAAGGTTTATACATGAGATTAAGCATGAAAAATTGTGGGAAAATTGGGATTTTTTGAAGAAAACCTAGAATTGTAAATTTGATTTTAGCCATGAATTTGAGCATGAAAATTGTAACAAATTGTATATTTGAGTTAGTAAAGTTATGATTAGAATTTATCTTCGAGAAATTTCGGAATTCGGGCACATTGGCTCGAGGGCATTTTGGTCAATTCCTTGAGCGGAGTTGGGAAATTATATAATCTGAACTTTTAGCAAATATTAGAGTATACTTTCATTGAATTATCGTTATTTGGATAGTTTGGGGGCGTTGCGCATCCATTGGAGTCGTCGTAGAGGCTTGGAAGCCGATATGGATCTTCAGAGCGAGGTGAGTCTTCTTTATAACCTTGTAAGAGGGAACTGTCCCCATGGGTGTTCTATATGTTATGTGTAATTGTTTGTGGGGGTTACGTACGCACCAAGTGACGAGAGTCCGTACGTAGAGGCTATTATTGTTATGTCCGGGTAGTTAGGCCCCACATTATGCCTTGTGTTCTCCTTGTGATGAACTGTATGTTATGAAGTCCTGCTATGTGTAGTTTTGCTCCTCTGAGATTCGTGGAATTTAAAATAATATGAAAAGAATTGTTTTACGGAAAATAAAATGAAAAGAATTATTTTACGGAAAATAAAATGAAAAGAATTATTTTACGGAAAATAATATGAAAAGAATTGTTTTACGGAAAATAAAATGAAAAGAATTGTTTTACGGAAAATAAAATGAAAAGAATTGTTTTACGAAAAATAATATGAAAGGAATTGTTTTACGAAAAATAAAATGAAAAGAATTATTTTACGGAAAGTAATATGAAAGGGATTGTTTTACGGGAAGTAGTAGGAAAGAAATTGTTTGTGGAAAATATTATGAAAAAGAAAGAATATTGTCTGCGCATGTGACCACTTCGCAATTTACATTCCGCGAGCAACGTGTGATTTCCCCCACTCTTATATTTGTAAAATACATTATGGGATCGGGTCGTACGCCACGATAGAGTGATGAAAGTGATTACATTATGGGATCGGGTCGTACGCCACGGCAGAGTGATGAAAGCGATTACATTATGGGATCGGGTCGTACGCTACGACAGAGTGATGAAAGTGATTACATTATGGGATCGGGCTTTACGCCACAACAGAGTGATGAAAGCGATTACATTATGGGATCGGGTCGTACGCCACAGCAGAGTGATGAAAGTGATTACATTATAGGATCGGGTCGTACGCCACGGCAGAGTGATGAAAGTGATACATTTATGGGAGCGGGCCGTATGCCACGGCGGATTCAAAGATACATTAATGAGAGCGGGTCGTACGCCACGACGGATTCAAAGATACATTTATGGGAGCGGGTCGTACGCCACGGCGGATTCAAAGATACATTTATGGTAGCGGGCTGTACGCCACGGCGGATTTAAAGAAAGGAAATTACTTATTTACTTATTTTCAGAATTTATTTGGATTACAGTGCTTTATATATATTTGATGCTTAACTGNNACTTTATGTGCATTTTGTTGCACAGGTATCTTCATAGTTCAGCGATTGATTTGGAGACTTGCTCGGGCTGCATTCATCCGGAGGCGTTCCGCGGTTGACAGAGTTTCCTTCTTTCTATATCTTTACATTGTATCTCTATTGCTTTTGTCCCATTTATTTCTCGGACAAGAGTTGTATCATTGTATAAATTCTTAGAAAATGCTCATGTACTTGTGTCACCGGGTTCTGGGGATGTGTTGAGTCTTGTTCTATTGAATTAAATGGATTTCCTATCGTGTTTAAATTTACAAAAGTTTATTTATTTGATTATGAAAAGCAATAAAGGCAACGATTTCGAAATTGTTAAACAGGATGGTATTTCAACTGATTAAGGGGTTGGCTTCCCTGACAGTGGTATCCGGCGCCATCACAACCCATAGGTTTTGGGTCGTGACAAATAAACACCATGTGCAAATCCTTATTCCTTTCCCTGCAATGTTCCACCAACCTCCTAATAAGGTGGATAGCCTCCATAGTTGAACGACTCGACATGAACCCGAACTGGTTACAAACACAGTTCTCCTCACCCTCATTTCCACCACCATCTCCCAAACGTTCATGGTGTGACTTAGTAACTTGATAACCATATAGTTGTTACAATTCTGGATATCACCTTTGTTCTTGTACAACGGTACCATCGTGCTCCACCTTTACTCATCCAGTATCCTCTTCGTCTTGGAAATAATATTGAATATCCTAGTCAGCTACTCCAAACCTGCTCTACCGACACTCCTCCAAAATTCAACCGAAATTTTGTCTGGTCCGATCGTTCTACCCTTACTCATCATACACATAGCCCCCACAACCTCCTCAACTCTAATGCGTCTACAGTAGCCAAAATTTGAGTTACTTTTGGATAGTTTTGAGTCGTTCAGAGGTCGGTACACGCAGAATGGCATTTTGGAGCATCGCTGGGCTTGCTCAGTATTAGAATTTGGCTTCTTCAAGGTAAGTAACACTTCTAAACTTAGTGCTGAGGGTATGAAACCCCGAATTACGTGTTATGTGTTTGGTGTTGAGGTGACACACATGCTAGGTGACGGGCGTGTAGGCGTGTGGGCGTGCACTGTGTGAATTATGACTCCGCTATTTATGTGGTACTGTATAGTTACCGGACCTTACCTGTAACTATGAAATTTCTAAGTACCTGAGCTCTTGAGCTGTAATCCATGTTAGAAACCATGTCTTGGATTATTCTATTGAGACCCACCGAGGTCATTTCTGCTGATGAGCTATCTGCTTTCATTACATACTCAGTCATACGCATTCATATGCATATCATATCTCAGTCTCTGTTACTGCTTATTTACACCACATCATTATTTTAGGGTTGATATTTCATGTCATTGAGAGCCCGAGAGACTGAAGAGATAGATGATTAAGTGAGGTCGGGGGCTTAATTATGAGGATATATATGGGATCGTGTTGCACACCGTAACACGTTTCATTGATTTTATGCCATGATTTTCTTGATATAGCACTTGGGTTGAAGGATCCCCTCCGGAGTCTGTACGCACCCCCAAGGAACGCAGGTACCTACTGAGTGCGAGTGTCGAGTGATTGGGAGGACTAAGTGACTGAGAGGACTGAGTGGATGTGAGGACCGAGTGACTGTGAGGACCGAGTGACTGGGAGGACTGTGACTAGGAGGACTGAGTGAATTGATACTCTGAGAGTATGCATATCGTTTTATCACTGAGTTGCATCGCATTTTGATATGCATACTTGACATACATGCATAGAGATGTATTTTCCACATGTTGTACGGTATCACGTCATTCATGATTTCTCACACATATTGGCATATGTGCATAGTGATATATGTTACACTGGCTATCTAGAAAGAAAAAAAGATGGAACATATCATTTATTGATGAAAGGATTTTTGGGAAAATCACATTTTTCAAACTTACTCATATGTTTGGAAATTTCGGTAAGAGATTTGGGTTTTCACTGAGATACTTCAAAAGCATGCCTTTTTCTGGAACTGTGAACGAGCTAAGCATTTTATTTCAGAGATACTTCTTTTATTACCTGCACTATATTGTTAACTGTTGTTGGCTATTAATGTTGGACCCGACCTTTGTTCTAGCTCGTCACTACTTTCAACCTAAGGTTAGGTTTGTTACTTATTGAGTACATGGGGTCGGTTGTACTCTTACACTGCACCTTGCGTGCAGAAGTTGCTGTGTTCGATGGGAGCTGGATTTGAAGATGTACCTGCATTCCGGTGGTAGCTGCCTTTTGTTCTTGGTAGCCTTAGATTATCAAAAATCCGTTTATGCACATTTCGAACAGATAATGTGTATTATTTCATACCAGCTTTGTAAATTCCAATCTTAGAAGCTCATGATTTGTACTACCAGTTCTTGGGGAAATTCTTGTATTAAATAGTTGTATCATCATTTCTTCCCTAAATAAGTCTTATTAAATTGGATAGTTGTCAATTGACTTACCTAGCGGGTTGAGTTGACACTACTAAAAATCCAGGAAAAAGCGACCAACAATTTGCGACCAAAATTGGTCTGTCAAGAAAAGCGACCAAAGTTGGTCGCTAAATTGGAGAAAATAATTAAATAATTATTCTAAAGACTTGCTTGGTCAAAGAAATATTGAAATTAGCGACCAACTTTGATCGCTAAAGTGGAACCCAGTTATAAAATTTTAATAATTATATTATTATTTTAAAAAAATTATAAAATATAAATAAATAAAGTTTAAAATTAGCGACCAAAGTTGGTCGCTTATGAAAGGGGAAGCAAAAGAGACCAACTTTGGTCGCTAATCTGGCACCCAGTTATAAAATTTAATAATTATATTATTATTTAAAAAAATTATAAAATATAAATAAATATAATTTAAAATTAGCGACCAAAGTTGGTCACTTAAGAAAAGGGAAGCAGATAGAGACCAACTTTGGTCGCTAATCTGAGACTCAATTCTAACGTTTAACAATTATATTATTATTTTAAATATTATATAAAGTATAAAATAAATCTGATTTAAATTTAGCGACCAACTTTGGTCGCTAATTTTAATTTCTGGATAATTAGCGACCAAAGTTGGTCGCTTTTCAGGTCAACATTGGTCAAAATTAAAAATCACTTTTATATTTACTGT
>ML276455.1:8665-117961 GCA_005239495.1 Nicotiana undulata | reverse complement strand
TATATATATATATATATATATATATATAGAGAGAGAGAGAGAGAGAGAGAGAGAAGTCGAGGCGTTTTGCTTTTAATATTCAATGATGCATCTGAGTAGGTTATAAGTCGATGAATCAATTTACAAGTGTATAAATCCTTAAAATAACCTGACCCTGTGTTACTAGCGCTTCATGTACACACACACACACACACACACACACACACATATATATATATATAAGAACATGAAGCGCTAGGAATACATGTCGGGTTATTTTAGGGATTGATACATATATACGTCTATCGATGTCACGACCCAAATTCCTGTTCATGTCGTGATGGCGCCCAACACCGGAGTAAGGCAAGCCAACACTAGTTACTAACGAAATTTCTTAAATTAATTGAGATGTTCAAATACTTACCCAGTTTTAATTTAAGAAGTCCTTTAATAAAAGTGAGGAAGTGAAGCAAGTTGATTTAAAGTAACTCAAAAATCATTTGCCAGCATAAACAGAGTAGCAAAATACTAGCGAATCAACTACGTGTGCCAATACCTAGTGTCACAAGTCCACATGCGACTAGTGAAATATACAAATAGACAAAATAAATGTACAACTGTCTGAAAGGGGTAGACAGAAATATCCCAAAAGTACTAGAAACTCCACAGTGTTGTTGAGGAACGCCAGGCAGAGCAGCTCACCGTGTAGTCTAGTCCAAGTAACACTCTCAGGAACGCGCTCCGGTATGATAACCAGATGCACCAGCCTCAGGACCTGTACAGTTAAGTACAGAAGCGTAGCATGAGTACATATAAACTAATATGTACCCAGTAAGTATCCCGTCTAAACTCGAAGAAGTAGTGACGAGAGGTAGACGTGTTACTCACTAGGGTCACTATCGATAATATGATTTAATGAATCTAGACAGGAATAACATTTATGGAAAGCAAGTAGGCATGGAGCATCAGTATATAAGGATAACGATCTACCTGCAAGGGCCAAGTAACAATATTTAATAAAAATCACAAGTTTCCTTTCCCATAGAACAATTAAATTGGTAAGAAGAATAATAAGACTCTCAATCAAACACATCGCATATAATATGCCAAGGCGTACAGCCGAAGCGATGCAAAAATTTAAATGTGTGCCGAGGGTCGAGCGACACGAACCATAGATGCATCTATTACCCCGCTCGCAAATCGATCATGCGACGTGGTATATAAGGCTACCCCGATCACGACTTATACATGCGACACGGGTGCTCGTAGACATACACAGAATTATCAGGAAATTCAGGAATTTATCATGGATTATTCTTAAATTCAGGGATTTAAGCACTTAAACTTACACATAGCTTCCGAAATTCTCATGTCAATTTCAAGGATAATAAGCAACCAGGAACACATATAAAGATACAGGTAAGGCACATAGAGGCATGCTTCTAAATTCTACCCGACACAACAGAGTAGTAGCTACGCACGAACTCTCGTCACTTTGCGCGTACGTAGACCCCGCAAATAAGGACAATTCAATCGTTTACATTTACCTATGGGGACAATTCCCTCTTACGAGGTTGGAAAGGAGACTCACCTCGCGTAGAATCTACTTCCCGGCCAAGAACGCGTCCGAAACTCCAACTTTACACCCGAGGACTCGAAACTAGTCAAATGGTATATAAATATGTCAATGCATGCTCAAAATATGGAAATTCTCCTACTATTTTAGTAAATTCACTATTCTTGAAGAAATCCCAAAATACACCCCCGGGCCCACATGCTCGGATTCCGGAAATTTTCGAAGATAACACTCACCCATAGCCTAAGGATCAATAATATAAAATTTTGGTATGAGTTTATGGTAGAAAAGTGGTGAAATTCCCTAAAGTTCATCAACCCTAGGTCTTCACCACCTAACCCCTTTGATTTCCACTAATTAGATGTTAATCTACCTAAGTTTTGATGTAATAAACCAACATTTAAATGGAAATTACTTACCTCTTAGTAGCTAGGCCGAATACCCCTTGAAAGCTCTCAAAATCGCCAATAGAGGAGAAGGAATGGTGAAAAATGACCAAATCCGGTATTAAATGAGATCACTGCCTCCAATGATCTCGCACCTGCGGTCTCGCACCAGCGACCAAATGGTCGCACCTGCGGAAATGCCCAAGGAGGCCTGTGGCCACACCTACGGAAGAAATCCCGCACCAGCGGGTCCACACATGCGGGAGAAGTCCCGCACCTACGGTTTTGGGCCAACTCCCCTGGAGTCGCACCTGCGGTTTTGGGCCAACTCCCCTGGGGTCGCACCTGCGATGGCTTGACCGTAAGGGCGGTATCGCACCTGCGATCTGGGCAACCGCACCTGCGGTCACACCAGATCTGGTGCACCATCAGCTGAAACTGCTGGTTTTTAGCCTCGTGGGGGTGTCCGGGAGGAACTTGGGCCCACCCGAGCCCCCGCGCAATTATACCAACAAGTCCTAAATCATATTGCGGATTCGCTCGAGCCTTCGGAACACCCAAAACAACGCTAGAACTCAAAATCACCCCTCAAAACCCCTAGAATCAAACTTAAGAATTTCTAAGTTCTTGAATTCAGTTTCAATGCGCCGAACTGACCTATACCACTCGGAATGACACCAAATTTTGCAGGAAAGTCATGAATGACATAATGAAACTATTTCCGATCTTGGAATTCCGTTCGGACCTCGATCACATAAAATCACGTTCCAAATCAAATTTCAAACTTAAGGAAACTCTATTTCGCTATTTGGCATCGAAACGCTCCCGGGTCATCCAAAACCCATTCCAAACATACGTACAAGTCCGAAATCATCATACGAAGCTACTGGAATCGTCGAAACTCGATTCCGAAGTCGTTTACTCAATATGTTGACCGAAGTCAAACTTGGCTTTAAAAGCAAACCTTAAGGAACCAAGTGTTCCTATACTATTCTAAACACTTCCAAATCCCGAACCACCCGTCCCCGCAAGTCACAAATCATGATAAGCCGCTACGGGAAGTATTATTTAAGGGAATGGGGTCCGAATACGCAAAATGACCGGTCGGGTCGTTACATTCTCCACCTCTTAAACAAATGTTCGTCCTCGAACGGGTCTAGAATCATACCTGCAGTGCTGAATAAGTGTGGGTATCTGCTTTGCATGTCCTCCTCGGACTCCCAAGTCGCCTCCTTGACCGGTTGGCCCAGCCACTGGACCTTTACAGCAGAAATCCTCTTAGACCTCAACTGGCGGTCTTGTCTAACAATAATAGCAATTGGCTCCTCCTCGTAGCCCAATCTCTCATCCAACGGAATAGTACTGAAATCAACAACGTGAGAGAAATCGGCGTGTTATCTCCGGAGCATGGATACGTGGAATACCGGATGGACTCCCTTATAGGAGTCTTGCTCAACATCACACTGTTGCGGCGCGCAACCCGATCCCAATGACATACCTGTGGAGGGAACTGTCCCCATAGGTATTCTACATGTTGTGTGTAATTGTTTGTGGGGGTTACGTACGCACCAAGTGACGAGAGTCTGTACGTAGCGGCTATTATTGTTATGTCCGGGTAGTTAGGCCCCAGATCATGCCTTGTGTTCTCCTTGTGATGAACTGTATGTTATGAAGTCCTGCTATGTGTAGTTTTGCTCCTCTGAGATTCGTGGAATTTAAAATAATATGAAAAGAATTGTTTTACGGAAAATAAAATGAAAAGAATTGTTTTACGGAAAATAGTATGAAAAGAATTGTTTTACGGAAAATAATATGAAAAGAATTGTTTTACGGAAAATAAAATGAAAAGAATTGTTTTACGGAAAATAATATGAAAGGAATTTTTTTACGGAAAATAAAATGAAAAGAATTGTTTTACGAAAAGTAATATGAAAGGGATTGTTTTACGGGAAGTAGTAGGAAAGAAATTGTTTGTGGAAAATATTATGAAAAGGAAAGATTATTGTGTGCGCATGTGACCGCTTCGCAATTTACATTCCGCGAGAAACGTATGATTTCCCCCACTCTTATATTTGTAAAATACATTATGGGATCGGGTCGTACGCCACGGCAGAGTGATGAAAGAGATTACATTATGGGATCGAGTCGTACGCCACGGCAGAGTGATGAAAGTGATTACATTATGGGATCGTTCCGTACGCCATGGCAGAGTGATGAAAGCGATTACATTATGGGATCGGGCCGTACGCCACGGCAGAGTGATGAAAGTGATTACATTATGGGATCGGGTCGTACCCCACGGCAGAGTGATGAAAGTGATACATTTATGGGAGCGGGTCGTACGCCACGGCGAATTCAAAGATACATTTATGGTAGCGGGCCGTATGCCACCGCAGATTTAAAGAAAAGAAATTACTTATTTTCAGAATTTATTTGTATTACATTGCCTTATATATATTTGCTGCTTAACTGCCTTCACATGTCTACTGCTTTCAGCATATTCTGTCCTATTTATATTGTTGGACCTTAGTGAGTGTCAAGTCGACCTCTTGTCACTACTTCTTCGAGGTTAGGCGGGATACTCACTGGGTACATATATGTATATGTACTCATGCTACACTTTCTGTGCATTTTGTTGCACAGGTATCTTCATAGTTCAGCGATTGATTTGGAGACTTGCTCGGGCTGCATTCATCAGGAGGCGTTCCGCGGTTGACAGAGTCTCCTTCTTTCTATATATTTACATTGTATCTCTATTGTGTTTGTCCCATTTATTTCTCGGACAAGAGTTGTATAATTGTATAAATTCTTAGAAACTGCTCATGTACTTGTGTCACCGGGTTCTGGGGATGTGTTGAGTCTTGTTCTATTGAATTAAATGGATTTCCTATCGTGTTTAAATTTACAAAAGTTTATTTATTTGATTATGAAAAGCAATAAAGGCAACGATTTTGAAATTGTTAAACAGGATGGTATTTCAACTGATTAAGGGGTTGGCTTGCCTGACAGTGGTGTCCGGAACCATCACAACCCATAGGTTTTGGGTCGTGACATTATTGACCTAGAGAAAGCGTATGACAAGGTACCTAGGGAGGTTCTTTGGAGATGTCTGGAGGCGAAAGGCGTGTCAGTTGCTTACATTATGGAGATTAAAGACATGTATGTGGGAGCTAAGACCCGGGTTAGGACAGTGGGAAGCGACTCAGATCATTTTTCGGTTGTTTTGGGGCTGCATCAAGGATATGCGGTTAGCCTATTTTTATTTGCCCTGGTGATGGACTCACTGATGCACCATATTCAAGGAGAGGTGTCATGGTATATGTTATTCGCTGACGACATAGTTCTGATTAATGAGACGCGAGGCGGCGTTAACGAGAGGCTGGAGGTTTGGAGACAGGCCTTGAGTCTAAAGGTTTCAAGTTTAGCATAACTAAGACTGAATAATTAGAGTGCAAGTTCAGCGTCGAGTTGAGGGAAGTGGGTGTGGATGTGATTCTTGAATCACAAGTCATCCCTAAGAGAAGCAGTTTCAAGTACCTTGGGTCGGTTATACAGGGGGATGGGGAGATTGACGAAGATGTTGCGCACCGTATATGGGTGGCTTGGATGAATTGGAGGTTAGAATCTAGAGTCCTATGTGAGGCTCGAAGGTAAGTTCTATAGAGCGGTGGTTAGACCAGCCATGTTGTATGGGGCAGAGTGTTGGTCGGTTAAGAACTCGCATATCCAGAGGATGAAAGTAGCAGAAATGAGGATGTTGAGGTGGATGTGCAGGCACACTAGGATGGATAAGATTAGGAATGAAGATATTCGCGAGAACATGGGCGTGGCCCCGATGGATGACAAGATGCGAGAAGCTAGGCTCAGATGGTTTGGGCACGTGCGGAGGAGAAGTCCAAACGCCCAAGTAAGGAGATGTGAGCGATTGGATTTGACAAGTATAAGAAGAGGTAAAGGGCGATCCAAGAAGTATTGGGGCGAGGTGATCAGGTAGGACATGGCGAAACTTCAGATTTTCGAGGATATGGCCCTTGATAGGAAAGTGTGGAGGTCTAGAATTAGGGTTGTAGGATAGGAGGTAGCGGAGTTCTTTGCTACTCCGCACCGGGTGAGAGGCTAGTCTGACAGGGTTGTGTCCTAGAGTGCTAGTGGTTATTATTGTGTCCACATTTCTCTTTCACTTTTCATAGTACCGATCGTTTCTTACGTGCTACTGTTAATGTTTTTCGTCTATTTTCTGGTACTTTTGATTCTGTTATTATTTTTATGCTTTCTGTTGTTGGTACTAATATTGTCTTTTTCGTCTGCTTGAGCCGAGGGTCTATCAGAAACAGTCTCTCTACCCCTTGAGGTAGGGGTAAGGTCTGCGTACACTCTACCCTCCCCAAACCCTACTTGTGGGAATTTAATAGGTTGTTGTTGTTGTATCTTAACTTTGGCGTATAATTTTAATAAATTAATTTTTGTGCATTTATTATTTTTATGTAAAATTGTAAGTTAATTTTATTATAAGTGATAATTGTACAAAAAAGATATAATCATCTCAAAAAATGAATGGTCCAAATATAAAATATTAGATGTTGCTAAAATTTAAAGGTGCGAATATAAAATAATAGATGTTGCTAAAATTGAAAAGTAAAAATTGAAAATAAATTAAATGAAAATACATTAACATTGGAAATACATGAAAATTGAAAATACATTAAATTAAAATACATAAAATTTGAAACTACGGTAAATAGCATAATAACTTAGTAGGGACCTATGTCGTTTCCACATACACCAAAATTATTATAGTATTGAGTGAATGGGGTTGGGGATTGTTGTGGCTGTGACTGTGGAAATTGCTGACTTCTTTTATACATTATTTGTTGTTGTTCTTGTCACAAAAATTCACGACGAGTCGGATCGACAATAGAATCCACATCTAGAGGTGGAAGTTGAATATTTATGTAACATTTAATCTAAATTTTACCATAACGTAATATGCATTTAATTATCTTGTATCTCAATAATTTCACTTTTATTTGAATTATACGCTAATATATATATATATATATATATAATCTATAATATTTTCTTACATATTATATTATTTAAAAATTTATGGTATAAAATAATTTTATATTAAATTATATGTGATGAATATGTAAAAAAAACAAATCTTTGATAGAAACAAGAAAATAAAATTCAAATAAAAGATAATAATATAATATTAAAAAGAGAAGAATATAAAATAGAATATACGTTTTATGGAGTAAAAAAATAGAGTAATAATTGAAGTAACTTTACTATATTTCGGAATTTATTTTATTTTGGAGGAAAAAGCAAAAGTAAAAGTTGGAGATAGCATGCACAAGAATAAAATAGACGTGATTACACACCAGTCAAACAAGTGCTTCTTTCTGGCAACTTGTAGCATTGCATTAGGTAGTATTCCTCATTTATCACCTTTTACATCATAAAATCGAGAAACTTCCCTTAATATTTTAATTAAATTAGTCTACACTGAGTATAGCTGTCTTAAAATACAAATAGTTATAGTTAAATAAATAAGAAGAGAACGATAGCAAATTCACTACCACCTTAATAATGTGAAAAAACTACCATAGTTGTGAATTCGATTTCTATTCTCATCCATTTAATTTCTGGCCAACATCTCCAATGTGTAATGTAGGACAATCTTCTCATAGTAAGCTTATTGGAAATTCTAAAAGCATTATGGTTATTTAAACAAAAACACCTTTTATACATAAATTATTATGTTTGATTGAATTCGTATTTAAACTTCGCCACCATCTTTACCCTATTTAACAAATAACCCACTATCCTTATAAAATATTTTAAATTTGAGCCTTGTGATCTTTCTTTTTCTTTTTTTTTGTTTCTCACCCATTAGAGCGTGACTATATACGTAGACTAGACGTATCTAGAACGTTTTCAATTGAACCCAAAACTTTTTAATGCGAATTTGAATTAATCTAAGCTCAAACCAATGGGAAACGAAAATAAAAAGGAAGAACAGATTACTGCTTCAGAAAATATTTTCATATTTAAAGCTCTTGCCGACGCTAGTTTTTGGTGGCGTAAGCCGTGTGGCAGAAAAACAAGTGTATCATTTAAAATAAGTCCACCTCCACACTCTTCAACAATAAAGCCACCCTCTTCTCAAATTATCAACTCAACCCCTTTTTCTGCACTTTCCATAAATAGCAAATTCTTCAACCCAGTAGAAGAAAGAGGAAACTTTGCAGAATTTCAAAAACAGTTAATTTGGTAAAAAAATGTTAGCACAAGTACAGCTTCTGTTTATGGTGGTATTCTTAGAAATGTCACTAATTTTGTTGTTTCTCTTCAAAACCCCTTTGAGGAAACTAATAATCATGACCCTTGACCGAGTCAAACGAGGCCGTGGACCGTTGATTGTTAAATCTGTAGCTGCTACTGTTCTTGTGATCATGATTTACACTGTTTACTCTATTAGGGAATTGCAGGCTCGCCCTACTGATACTGTTAATCCCACTGATCAAATTCTTCTTGCTCATCAGATTCTCCAAGCTGCTCTTATGGGTATGTTTCTAATTTGTGCAGGTTTTTAATGTGTTTTTGGCTGTTTGTTAGAATTCCTTTTCTGATTAATTCATGGGTGTGTTTAATTTCGCATTTTTTTCAACCCCCTTTTTTTTTGGGTTGTGGGGGGAGGTGTAGAATTATTTTTTATGATTATTTTTAGGAGCAAAATGAACAAGTTAGTATTGAGTGTGATGCTATGATTTACTACTACTCTCTTTGTCCCATTTTGTGTGATGGTGTTTGATTGGACTTGCCATTTAATAAAGAAAGTCTTTTGAAACTTGTGTTCTAGAGTACAACAACAACAACCCACTTCCACAAATGGGGTCTAGGGAGGCAGTGTGTACGCAAACCTTACCCTTATCCCTACGCAATACCCCTACCCTACCCTGGGGTAGAGAGACTGTTTCCAATAGACCCTCGGCATTCTTCCCTCCAAGAACTTCCCACCTTGCTCTCAAGAGTGACCCACCTTGTCGAAACTTGTGTTCTAGAGTAAGTCATAGAAATCCGTCTGCTATAAATAGCTCATCAAACATAAAATAAAATGAGAAGTGTAAAGTTGAATTAGTTTCTACATATAGAGAGGTGTCAATTCTTTTAGAAGACCCACTAAAAATGGAAGGGTCACACCTAAAATGGACGGAGAGAGTAGTTAATTAGATATTCGGTATGTTTAAGTAGAATTCCTTGGTTGCTAAGTAGTTCTCAAGTTCCAGTACGAAAGGGTTCAGAATTCAAAGACGGATTAGTTTTAATCAGTAGGTGTCATAGCAGTGCTTCCCCATGTCTTCTTGTTCCAGTAGTATTAGTGTTAGTATGATATTATTGTAACCTTAGATGGCTATTACTACATATCTAGTATTGTATTACTTGTTATCGGTGGTTCTTTCATCTTGTATCGTGCTATTATAGTCTCAGTTTTCTAAATATCTTGTATTGTTATTACTTGATATCAGTGCTTCTTTCATCTTTTCTTTAGCGGAGGGTCTATCGGAAACAACCTCTCTGCCCGTCCAGGGTGGGGGAAGGCTGCGTACATCTCACCCTCTCCAAACCCCACTTGTGAGAATGCACTGGTCGTCGTTGTTGTTGTTGTTTGTAGGTGTCATAGCACACTGTCTTTGACTTGAACTCTATATATAGTTGAGCAATTTTTAATAAAATATATATTTCTATTGAATTTCGCTCACTGCCACTAATGTAGACTGGGTGGAGTAATAGCAACTAGCAAGCTACAAAAATGAAAACGAAGGATACAAGGATATGTAGTATTGATGATCCAATGTGTAGAATACAAACCAAAAATTTTGGTGACTTGAATCCTTGCTATAATCAATTAGGTAATTACTATCCAAGAAGAATCAGATAGAACTTTTAGAGAAAAATACGGAGAATCCAAGTAAGAATTCAATACCGAATTAATAGAAGCAAGTATCTGATCCAACTAATGAAGACTCATGCTTAGAATAGACTCGAATATAGCTTACAAGAAAGATGGACGGGAAACTCGTGCAAGGAATCATACCTCAAAGCAATCCAAGTAAGGTTCAAAGCAGTAGAGAAAGAAGGGAGCGGGCGATTCCCGATAGAGTTCTTCAAGCTAACACTTGCGTCAATCTTTAGTTCATCAAAGTCTTTTTGCTAATTGCAATAAGATCTATATATATATATATATATATTTGGGGATGAAGATGAGATCTATCTATTTATAGTAGTGCTATGATCCTACAGCCATTAGGGTAATAATATACGGCATTTGACTTCGAAAATTAAGCTTAAATAGCAAACTAGGATTTAGGCTGTGATCAACAAAAGAAGAGGGGATGCATTCGTAATGATTCCTGGTTCATACACACAAAGTAAATTTGCACATTCAGGGAGGTTTCTAGGTTGGCCAGACGAACACATCTGGAGTGATGCACTCACATCTCCTCTCATTGTTCAGTTGCTGCTCAAAAAGATTACCAGATGTGAATATAACTGCACTGGTTGCGTTAGCATTTTAAAGCTGCTCTTCCTGATGGCTATGAAATGCTTTAGATGCGTTTACATCTGGTGGGGATGCGATAGCATCTCTAATATTGTTGTTATTCTTCAGAGTTTGAGTCTGAAAAAGTTACCTGCAAGCATTGTTCCATGCTATCTTCCATGTGTCCATAGGTCTAGATTGGCTCATGTTCTTTTTTGGGACACATAGGCTATTACAGACGTATCAAAAAAGACTTTTCGAGGCGCGGAATCCATATATATATATAAGGAAATTAGCTTTTTTGGTTGCTACCTCTCTTGTACTATGACCTCTCCTTCCCGGGGAAGATTCAACCTCCCTGAGTCCCCATCAGCCAAAGAATAGTAAGTGGTGCAGAAATAATTTACACCCGTTGTTAAAATGCTAGATCCCCGCTGGTTGGAATGAGCATTCTTAAAGAAAAGCTTATATCTAGATTCGAATGTCTTATAAACACATCATTCGATGTCAAACTTGTCAAAGGAATGGGTAAAGTTGCTTGGATGTGCGTCTCCTCAGCACAAAGGCGAAGCCAGGATTTGAAGTTTATGGGTTCAGGGTTCTAATTCTTTTAAGTTACTGGGTTCTAAATTAATAATTTGCACATATTCAATAGATTTTTTAAGACAAATACATGGATTGGACCAAATATGAGTGAGTTCGGCCGAACCCGTACTCAATGGGCTAGCTCCGCCCCTGCCTCAGCCCATAGAGATTGTTTGACCGGAGAAGATGGACCTTAAGGAGAAGAAGACCTTATGTACCCTCTTTTTTAAAGAGTGTTATTGGGACAATTCATGGGGAAGGGGGTAAAAGAGTATCATTAAGACATCTAGTTTGGTGGATCAGAATTATGCCTGAGGGCTGAGCATTCAATTGAAGAACTGTTGTGATTTTGCTTGAGAATTTCTTTCACGGCGTAAAAAGTTGGTGCCGCTCAAGGTGTGACCAGAGGCGAAGAACATTTATGGGCTCAAGTTCGGGATTCTATCACAGCACATCTGGTTTACTAGGTTCGAACACGTATATAGGGTCAGAGCAAAGTGGTAAGGCTTTGGTCACGGGTTCAAGCCGTGGAAACAACCTCTTGCAGAAATGTATGGTCAAGGGTTCAAGCCGTGGAAACAACTTCTTGCAGAAATGTAGCGTAAGGATGCGTTCAATAGACACTTATGGTCCGCCCGTTCTCCGGACCACGTGTATAAGGGGAGTTTAGTGCACCGAGCTGCCCGTTTTTATATATAGGGTCTGAGCAAAAGCTATCGGGCTCCAATGAACCTTTAAGTTGCTTATATCAGCCCCTGGGTGTGATGCAGAAACTGTCAGAAAGATTTTTTATTTATCTTTTGCACTAGCATGGCATGTGATAGTAGAAATCAGAAGAGAGTATATGGTGCAAAGAGTTCCAACTGGCTAGAGTTTAAACTTTTGTTCCACACAGGTGGTACTATGTATTTTGCTGTTTGACTTGATTGTGGTTGAATTACAATGACAATTTTGTGTTTTACAGTGTAAAAAAGGTGGGAAAATGGGGTGCGTGCACTGTTTTTGCCACCTAATACTGTTAAAATATGATATTAGAGACTTGGATACAAGGTGGAGGGAGTTCTATTCTTAATGGTGACTGATAGAAGTTGCTTGGTTTATTTTAAATCCTTGAAGGTTCCAGAGGTGAAATATGTTATGTTATTCAACGACTGATGTGATAACACACTGCCTTTTGCAATCTGATTTACATGCATACGAATATTTGGCTGGCGAAATTCAGATTACATGGTTTAAGCCCATCTGTTTGAAGCAAGTTTCTGCATAACAAAGTTCAAATGGTTTCAACTTTTTGCAGGATTTTGTCTATTCCTTGGACTGATGGTAGACAGGCTACACCATTACATTAGGGAGCTTCGCTTACTCAGGAAGACAATGGAGGCTGCAAAGAAGCAGGATCGCACATTGGACAATGGCAAGAATGGTGAAGCGAGTAACCTAAAGGATGAAATCTCCTCCTTGAGGAACAAGGTAAGGCAGCTGGAATCCGAAAACGAGGCAAAAGAAAAGGAGGTAAAATCTCAGAAGGCTAATTCAGATTCTCTCAAGGGTCAATCTGAAAAATTGCTGCTCGAATACGACCGGTTGCTGGAAGAAAACCAGAATCTTCGAAGCCAATTGCAATCAGTTGACCAAAATGTATCACATTCCGATAGCAAAAAGAACACCTAGAATAGCATACATCTGTTTTCTGTCCATCAACTGTAGTAGTTACTATCTTGAGAATTTTGGTTAAAGAAGTGTGTTGTGTAGCTTGTCTTTGTCATCATGATAGATTCTTGTAAAATGGTAGTTGTTGAGTCTCCCACATCGGCTAAGGGATGCGGGACTTGGTCTCCTTATATGGTTTGGGCGATCCTCACCTCATGAACAAGCTTTTGGGATTGAGTTAGGCTCAATGTCCATATCTTATCAATAGCAATATATTGTATTGGCTCCAAACCCTGGTTTATCCTAAACAACTCCTGTTTTCTGTCTTTCACTGTGCTTGAAACTATTTTTGTGTGTTCCCGTGGGGGTGATTATGCAACAGTATTTTGCTCCTGTGGGAAGTTTTTACTGGACATAGTTAAGTTCATGATGGTCACTAATTATAATAAACTAATGTAGTTTGGTGTAAGCCTAGAGTCGGATCTTTTTACATTGCAAGGAACCATATCAGTGATGTGGATAGCAACATGTTCAAATTATACCGTTTGATGTCATTTATAACACTTCAAGGGCTCGTTTGGTACGAGGGATAAGGGATAATTAATTTCGGGATTAAATTTAAGATGAATTTATCCCATGTTTAGTGGTTCCCGAGTTCGATAGGATTAGTGCTAGTATGGTACCTCTTTTTTTCCTTAGTTCGCTATAGAGGCGTGTCTTGTTCTGTTACGACTTACCTTCGGTAATTCAATAGTTTGCTAGCAGGACGTCGTTATATTCTTATGTGCTGCCTTAGACTTATCTGTCTAAATATGTTTTCTTGCTAGTACTTGTTATTAGTACTCTTTCCATATTCTATGTTGTTATCTCCGATTTAGTTTTCTAACTATTTTGTCTTGCTATCGCTTGTTATCATGGCTTCATTCGTTTTCTTTAGCCGAGGGTCAATCGGAAACAGTCTCCCTACCCTTCCAGGGCAGGGGTAAAGGCTGCGTACATCCTAATCTCCCCAAACCCTACTTGGTGGGATTATACTGGGTAGTTGTTGTTGTTATCCCATGTTTAGTGAGGATAAAATAGTGGTATAACTAATCTCGAGATTGTAGTGTTTTTTTATCTCTATGGGAGGATGAAATAACTAATCCCGGGATAATTATCATAGGATAACTTATTTACCAACAAAACGATCCTAATATAAATTTAAGAAGTAATGTAGGTTTCAATTCTTGCACAATTTTTGAAGTTCTGATAGTATAACTCACTTTTGAGAAAGATTAACTGTAAATATATTTTGGGTGTTAAGAATTTCTTTATGTTATCGGCCTAAAGTTATCAGTAAATATCTTTTGGGTGCTAAGAACTTGTGCTCAATACGACTACTTGGAAACTACTCGTGCTCCGTGCGGCTACTTGTAACCTTCTCGTGTTCAGCACGACACTTGGAACCTACCCGTGTTCAGCACGGCCATTTGTCCACTTAGAACTACCTACTCGTGCTCAGTACGGCACTTGAAACCTACGTGTGCTCAACACAACCACTCGGAACCTATACGTGTTCACCACGACCACTTGGAACTTACCTCTGATCTCTCTCAAGGAGCCAAAAGAAAAACAAAACAGAAATAGGTAACAGTAAGGGGCAAAAATGAAGAACTAGAATACAACAGTTCAAAATTTACACCTTTGAAGATCTACATACATACAACTTAATAAACCAAAAGACTCTCCAAGCTTATGTCTAGCTCATTGCTTTATGAGCAAAAGGTTGATTTTCTAAAAGGGCAGCATGCCCTGATAGAGTTACATTTGTATAAATATATATATATATATATACTACAATTACTAAGTTTCCCTCATCAACTATTGTTCCTCCCCCGTATTTATAGAATTTAATCGCCTTAGTCTCTGGTCAAGCTCTGCCATGACCGCCGGTTCCTGTTTTTTCCTCTGTCTTGATATAGTAGTGGTTGTCATAAACCCAATTTGATCAAAAGCAACCTGAAAAAAAGAAAGTGTCAAGACAATGATTCTTGTTGGAGTTGAATGAATCATATAAGATAATGTTTTTACAATAGATTGACATTGTTCAGGCACAAAATGGTCATTCAAAAGACTTTTGTTCCAAAATTATAAGATTATGTTGTCCCTAGCATTATGCATAGAGTTAAAGTTCTTTGCTGGGAAATGAATTTTTTTTATTTACACCATCAAATTAAGTTAATCTAACCTACAACAACAGATAACATAAAAAAAACCGTAGCCCAGTGCACTAAGCTCCCGCTATGCGCGGGGTCCAGGGAAGGGCTGGACCACAAGGGTCTATCGTACACAGCCTTACCCTACATTTCTGCAAAAGGTTGTTTGAACTGCTCGATATTTACGGTATCCGGTTAACATAAATCCGGTTAAATTGAATTGATGGAGCAGAAATTATTTATGGTAAATATATATAACTTAAATCCTTACAACAACAACAAACTCAGTTTGATCCCAACATGTGGGGCCTGGGGAGGGTAGTCTGTACGCAGACCTTACCCCTACCTAATGCAGGTAGAGAGGTTATTTCCAATAGACCCTCGGCTAAGGAAGGGCAAGAAGAAGAAGAGGAAAGCAAGGAAGGAGGAGAGATGGGAGAAAAAAAGAAAAAAAGACAGATAAAGGATAAATAGTATCAAATAATAGCAACAGGGAATACAATACCTGAGGCGAACAAAACCACATAACGTAATAAAAATCTAAGAATATGAAGGGAAAAGCATAATAAATGCTACTAAGCCTATAAATAAGTTAAGAATATAACTTAAATCCTTATGCATAATAAATCACTCCTCAAGAAAAAGCATCCCAGCTTAATCCTATAAATAGGTACTTGATTCAAGCATAAATAGAAACAAGAGTCTAGCGAGAATATGTTACCGTCAACAAGTCATCAGGATCAAAAAGTTGATGAGTGCTTCTCTGGATGATATGAATTATATCCCCGACATGATGCACAGTCAGCAACTCTTCTTCGTTCATCTAGTCATTGGCATATTATAGGACTTATCTTAGCATTTGAAATTCAGTTCTAAGCTAATGCAAAACTCGAGAGGCAAGAAAAATAACAGCGAAAAGCATTATCATAAATGTGAAACCCAAAAATATTAGGAATCATTTACCTTAAAAATTGCCAATGCTACATGAAATAGAAGATTTGCACCTTCTTTGAAAAGGACATCCCAGACCCGCAAGGTTGTCTGTAATGAAATCGCAGACGCAAGAATCATTAACCAATACGAGATCATACAGTGCGTGACTTATTTCATAGCAACTCGCACAAACAGAGAGGAGAAAGAGAGACTAAATTTGTTGACCTCAGAAGGCAAGCTTTTGGCGAAGAGGCAGAGAAACCACTCAGTGCAAACAAGAGAAACATCAAACTCCAGTGCATCCAAATGAGCGGCTATTCTGTACTTTTCCACATCAGTATTAGAAAACAGTAGAACTTGTAAAAAAAAATCTAACGTAAATCTGGGAAAAGACAAAAGTACCTGGGACATTTTTTGGTTAATAGATCTTTGAACACTCTTTGTTCAACATGGCATCCAGATAAGTTCTTTGTATAACAGTCACTAACTAACACATTCTCTAAAAGGACAGCAATCATCCAGAAAGCATCTTCTTCGGTTTTCATCACAAGCAATAATAATGCTGCAACATAGTTTAATCCCTGCAAAACAGTGAACCCATTTAGACCACGTATCAACTGTTAGAAAAGCAAAATGAACACTTACTGGATATAAGTTCCACGAAGATAGCAGACGTACTTCCATAAACTATTGAACGAAGAGTGGAACAAGAAAATTGTGTTGGGTGATTTGGAGCACTCTGAGAGTCGTCGAGATTTTTAGATATGGTAGGCATATAAACGCTGAGGTCGAGGGGGCAATGCGTAAGATGAGCGAGGGAAGAGTAAGCAAGCCATACGAAATCCCCGTGGAACTTTGGAAGAATGCGAGCAAGGCAGCTTGGAGTGGCTCACTAGGTTGTTTAATGTCATTTTTATGACGAAGAAGATGCTCGAAGAATGGAGGTGGAGTACAATAATCTCATTGTACAAGAACAATGAAAATATCTAAAATTGCAACTACTATAGGGGTATCAAGTTACAAAGCCATAGTACTAAAGTTTGGGAGTGGGTGGTGGAAGAGAGGGTAAGGAGGAATGTGTCTATTTTCGAGAACCAGTTCGGATTAATGCGGGGGGCGTTCGACTACGAAAGTCATTCACCTTGTAAGGAGATTGGTAGGGCAGTATAGGGAGAGGAAGACGGACTTGCATATGATATTCATTGACCTAGAGAATACGACAAAGTCCTAAGGTAGATCCTATGGATATGTTTGGAGGCTAGAGGTGTTCTTGTAGCTTACACTAGGGTGATTAATGGCATGTATGATGGATCTAAAACTCAGGTGCGGACAGTGGGAAGAGACTCGGAACACTTTCTAGTTGTGATGGGGTTGCACCAGGGATCAGCTCTTAGCCCATTTTTACTTACCCGGCAATGGACGCGCTGACACGTTACATTCAAGGGGAGGTGCCGTGGTGCATGTTATTTATAGATGACACTGTACTAATTGACGAGACACGAGGCGGTATTAACGCGAGGTTAGGGTCTAAAGATAGACCCTAGAATCTAAAAGTTTCAAGTTGAGCAGGACCAAGACATAATGCTTGGAGTGCAAGTTCAGTGATGTGACTCATGAAGCAGATGTGGGCATGAGGCTTGATACACAAGTCATCCCCAAGAGAGAGTTTCAAGTACCTTTGGTCAGTAATTCAAGAAAACGGGGAGACTGGCGGGATGTCACACACCGTATTGGAACGAGGTGTACAAAATGGAGGGCTCGCATTCGGTGTTTTGTGTGATAAGAATGTGCCACCAAGACTTAAAGGTAAGTTCTACAGAGTGGTGGTTAGACCGACTACGCAGAGTGTTGGCTAGTCAAGAACTCCCATGTCCAGATGAAGAAGGTAGCAGAAATGAGGATGTTGAGATGAATGGCGGGCATATCAGGATAGATAAGATTAGGAATAAGATATTCAGGATAAGGTGGGCGTGACCCCATGAAGGACAAGATGCGGGAAACGAGAATGAGATGGTTCCGGCATGTGAAGAGGAGAGACACAGATGCCCTAGTAAGGAGGTGCGAGAGGTTGATTTTGGTGGCTCTGAGAAGAAGTAGAGGTAAGCTAAAGGAGTATTGAGGATAGGTGGTTAGGCAGGGCATGACGTTGCTTCAGCTTACGAGGACATGGCCCTTGAAGAGAGTGAAGGTCGAGAATTAGGATAGAAGTTTAGTAGGTAGTCGAGCATTTTCCTTGTCCATATCAATAGTAGTGTCAGTTTTTTTATTATCTTGCTGATGTTACTGCTTGTTGGTACTGTTTTTTTTCTACCTTTCCTTGAGCCAAGGATCTACCAGAAACAGCCCCTCTACCTTCTCAAGGTAGGGGTAAGGTCTGAGTACACACTACCCTTCTCATACCTCACTTGTGGGATTACGTTAGGTTTGTTTTTGTTGTATTAGATATAAGTTTCGACATCCTTTTCTCTAAGTCAAACACATTCAAAGCCAAACTTATGTCCAAAATACTTTTAAATTGTGGGAGTTGGATGATGCAAGCCGTTTGGTTTAAACCTAAACTGTGCTAGATATATTACTATTTGATGTAGAATAATCAATTACAAAAGCAAACATCACCTTCATTATTAACAACTGCAGTGAACAATCTCTCTGGATATTGCAAAAAGCACAAATAGGATTGAATAGTTTAGGCCTATACAACCATGCATGATTGATAAAATATTCTTGCTCCTTATGTTCAGGTTCAGGAAAAAAAATTCCTTGGAATAGTTTCATTTGCAGATTGCACGAGGAGAATGACTATTTATGGAATGAAAAACATGCTATCAAAAAGTCATATTATGATTCAGCTTCAATATCAGACTGTATAAACCCAGGAACACTTGGACCTTAAAATTTGACGGCATTGTAGCCCTTGAAAGTCTAGATTCCAAAAAACAAATTGAGCACAATATGGATATGCACAAAATTGGCAGCGAACCAGCATAGCTATGCTGGATTTTACCACAAAAAAAGGGCAGTGACACAGTGCACCCGTGCTCAATTTCACCACAGGTGTGCCAGCATTTTGGACTTGGATAGGCAGATAGCCCAGCAAGCCAGCACAGTTGTGCTGGTTTCCAACACAACAATGCCCAGAGTTGATTTCAGATTTCTGCATTTTAAGAAGAGGATTTCCTTATTCAATTGAAACTCAGTAAAAGCATGTTTAAGAATGGTCAAGGAAGGTTTTAACAGGTGGAGCTCACTAAGAAAAGAAGAAAGATGGAAAGAAATGTTTCCTTTGTTCTTTTCTTTTGATATTAACGATAAATTCTCGTATTCTCTTGGTTTTGTTTAATTCAATTATGAAGAAGAATTCTTTTCTTAAGGGTAGATAGATCCAAATTTTTTGATCTCATGTTTTGTTTTTAAAAGTAGTCATTTTCATCGAGTATACTTTTTTTATTTTAATATACTATCACTTGTATCAATTGTGAGTTTAGCCCAGCGAAGATTGAACAGAGAAGTTTCCTTGAGCGTTAGTCTGCTTTGATTAATATTACGTCAATATCTACGACAACTTGTACAAGAGAAACTGAGGGGGGCTTTAGGAGATTTGTGGTCAGTGTGAGTCTAAACTGAGAGGGTGACCATGACTCAACCATAGAGGATTCATGAGTTTAATACATGTTGAACTGAACAAGCCTAAAACTTAAGTGAAACCTCAACTTAGAAATACTCAAGTAGGCATTCTTTATTAAGTGGAACATTTAAATTAGGGATCCTATTATTTCATGAAATTAATATTTAAAATCAAATGAACAAGAATGCTTGAAACGATGGAGTTGAAATCAATCCCCTAGCATCGTCTCCCATAGATTTCCACCGAAGAATTGCATTTCTTGCTCTTGCCTCCAATTCTCTTTGGTAAGTTTTCTTTTCCGTTAGTTTTCGATCCTTGTAGCTTATTCTACATCTCAAACAATAGTATAGCGTAATCCCCACATTTGTTGATTTGTTAATCCTCGTAGGATGATACTATACTTACTACTTCATTACATAAACTGATTAGTGCGCTTAGCATGGCAATTTAATCATGTTAGGAAGAAACAAAGATATATTGACTTTATCAAGTTTTACATCAAATATAAGTATAAACTTAATAGAGCTAAAAGGACACGTTCTTCAAAAGAAAATTAGAGTTAAAAGGATAAAAAATTGTATTCTAGAATAAAAAAGTGTTAACAAGGAAAAAGAGATCTAATTGGTCTAACTTCATATAACATATGTAACCCTATAAGCCGGGCCTATTCTAGCTTATAGACAGATAAATAATCTAAAACAAAGGGCAGTTATATAGACGTGTGAGAGAGAGAGAGAGAGAGAGAAAATGACTACATGGCCTCCCCTGTAAAGTATGGCAGCACGGAGAAAATATAAAGTTGATAGGATTAATAAAATAATATCTTTGGCCGAAGTAAACATTATGATCTACTCACAAGAGAAAAATAGATCTACCTGGCAGTAGCCAACATCAGAATCACGGAAAGAATAGGCAACAAGGACACGCCTTAGGGCAGCATGACCCTCAGGAGTGTCCAACCATGGATGACCAGGAAAGGTTCGCGGGAGGTCCTGCAAGTAAAGAAAATGTTGAAAATCAATCAAAATTAAGGTGGTAATACCAAAACATAAAAAATTATGTATATCAAAATTTTCTACATTTCCTTCAAGCTTTGCAATAAATTATGCGAAATAATCCTATCTTTTAGCAAAGCAAAAATTCCTAGAACTTAAAGCATTAGTTCACAGCAAAGAGAATATCAATATGAAGACACCATAAAGCTTTAATTGCTTTATATGTGCACAACGAGTGAACCTCGCTCTAAAACAATAAACCTCCCAGAACTAAAAGCGTTTATGCGCCTTTAGTTCACAGATAAGGAAACATCAATATGAAGACCCTCTTTAATTGCAGAGACTGGCACTTTAAAAGGACACAACGAGTGAATCATTCTCTTCACATATCATGCAGCATATATACCAACCTGTGCAGAATCCTGAACAGTGAACAAATCAAAACAGGAAAAGAAAGTCTAGCGCCGCTCTTACGAGTGAGAAAAATCTTTCACTTAACGAATCTCTAATGACTCAACATGAAGGCTGCTATGAAAATATCAAGCCGAGGCAAGTTCTAGCACATACACTATACTAATACTCATTATTAGGGCCTTGTCTTATGAGAGATCTCAGCTTATCAATGCACATTGAATCCTTGATCGGGGTGGTAGTTTGTATCCAAGACCAAGCCTATTACGTTTGAATTTTGAAAATAGCCTAATGACTTGTGCATGTTTACTAATTAAAGAACATTTGTCTGTTACACGTGTAAACTAAGGCAAATATAAGCAGTCAATCCTTGGATGTACATCTTTCTCCTTACTCTTTCTCTATAGATAATAGGCGGGCTTAATTACTCAAAAAAGTTAAAAGAGTATTAAAATAACCAGTGCATGTCCCCTCATTTCCTTCTCTTTTTCTAATACCACCAAGAAATGCCGAATCACTTATCCAATATTTATCTGTACAATGAGCTATCTTACGGCGTAATAAATAGTTCTCCTTCTCAAAACTTTTTCCACATTGGAATGTTTGATTTTTGGCTAAATAATCATCTTGTGCACTCACTCTAATTATCATATTCACGTCTTCAGAATCCATCATAATTTAGGTCATAAACTGTGGCATGCAAGTGAAACATTTGAAACTGCAAAAGCTTCCACACACAACAAATTTGTCCGAGCCAAATTTTTTTATAATTATACTTCATAACATCCTAGAATTTCAGCCTCTAATAAATGACAAAATTCACATCTAGAGCATCTATGACGACAAAAAATAGCCATCATGCTATCAAAACAGCAAGTCTCAACATAACGTGCAAAAACTAACCAAACCATAAAAAAGGGACATCAAATGAACAAAAAACATGCTCAGTAACAAAATCAAAACTTTCCATTGAATCTCAACAATGTAACATTTGACCAAGAAACTCACATGATCAATCTGCTTGGTAGCAGGTGTGACCTTATCCTGTATAGCTTTGGTCATATCCTCATAATAACTATCGGGGGCGGTCGATTTCTTCTTAGCTGCCCCTGATAGTGAGAACCACACCTTAGGCCTCAAAACAGGTGGGATACCTTTCCTAATAAGCTTCTTGAGAGTAATAGCATTCACCAAAGCAGAGAATTTTAAGGATGTTTTAAGCGTTGATGAAACATGAGTTTGCAAATACCAATTAGCACCTTTGCTTGCTTCTAATGCCCACCACACTTTCCCTTGTTCCCTAACTTTTTCCCTAACCTCATTCAACACATTAACATCATCAACATTCCCTTCAACTGTAAATCCATATAGATCTTGAAATTTTACAGTTATTTTTGCCCTTCTAGCATGTATACTTGGCCTCAATATTGGAACTTGTGATTGGTATTCAATTTCCATGTCTTTCTTGCTATGAGTTCCATACATTTTTGTGAATTTTTACACTAAAGATTGAGTCTTTTTAACAAATGGGTATTCAAGAATTTAAAAAAAGGCCATTTTTGGGCATCAAATTGCAGAAAAGAGCTGATTTTAGAGCTGATAAAATCAGATATAAGCACAAAGATTGAGTTTTTTCAGAAATGGGGTTCCAAAAATTCAAAGAAAACCCATTTTTTGGGCATCAAATTGCAGAAAACATCTGATAAAATAAGATCTAAGTACAAAGATTGATTCTTTTTGCAAATGGGTATTCAAGAATTCAAAGAAAAACCATTTCTTGGGCATCAAAATGCAGAAAGAAGCTAATAAAATATGGATTTTACACAAAAGAAATGGTCAACTTTCAGATAGAAGAATAATAATTGAGTCTTTTTAAAATGGGCATCCAAAAATTTAAAGAAAGACCATTTCTTGGGCAAAAAATTACAGAAATAAACTACTAATATAAAATCAGATAGAGATATAAAAATTGAGTTTTTTCACAATTGGGTATCTAAGAATTCAAAGAAAGGCTATTTTTTAAGCATTAAATTGCATAAGGAAACTGATAAAATGTTGATTAACATATAGATATCACAAGCCACTAAAGAATGTAGAAACAATGAGACTAAAAAATGCTAAAAGGGGGAAAATGCCTTAACAGTTCAAGGGGCAAAAAAGATAAATTATGGGCAGATGAAAAAGGGGAGTTGGATGATTGAAGAGGAGGATTCAAATGCAAGAAAAAATACCCCCTCTATTCTGTACATTCAAAAAGAAAAGAAAAGACAAAAAAGTTCTTTCAAATGTGAGGAAACTAAAAATTTATTAATTAAAAGGCAAAAAGAAAAGATTTTGTAGCCTTAAACGAGAGAAGAAAGAGAGTATTAGTGGGCGTTTGGACATAAGAATTGTGTTTCAAAAAAAGTGAAATTTATTTCAAAGTGAAAATGGTATTTGGAAATTAGAGTTGTGTTCACACATGAATATAATTTTGGGTAGTTTTTAAATTTTTTCGAAAATTTTGAAAAAATAGCTTTTTGAAGTTTTTCAAATTTCGAAAAATTCTAAAATTCATCTTCAAGTTAAAATTGGGAATTTTATGGCCAAACACTAATTTGGAAAAAAAGTAAACTTTTTTGAATTCTTATGTCCAAACGGGATCTTTCTTAGTAGGCGTTTGGACATGAATTCCAAAATAAATTTTCAAATTTGAAATTTCACTAAAATTTGAATTGAAGATGAAGTTATGTTTGGTTATAATTTTTGCAACATATTTGGATGTCTTTTTCTGCCAAATCATGAAATATAATTTATACCCCATTACTTGTAAAAAAATATCAAAACCGCCCTATTTTAATTATCCTACTTAAAATAAACAGTCAAACATGCTATTGTTTAACTGTTATCATATTCTGCTTTACTTCACTACACAGAAGATGCAAATGGGCATGCATTTTCAAGTGAAAATGCTATTGTTTAACATGCTATTGTTTAACTTTTAAAAGTATAGGGTAAATTTGTAAAATTAAAAACTAATGAAAAGGCATTTTTAATTGAAAAACTGGTAAGAACCAGTTTTTTCAAATTTGAGAATGCATTTTCAAGTGAAATTGGAAAAATTGGTAAAATATTGATAGCCAAACATGTTTTCAAAAACAAAATTGGAAAAAAGCAAAAATTTTGTATGTCCAAACGGGCTCTTAATACATAAAATTATTCATATATATATATATATATATATATATATATATATATATATATATATATATATATATAATTTGGCTCCGAATCAATCCGAAATAACCCAAGATCCTCGACCTAGCCCGTTTTTTTTAATGTAACGATCCGACCTACCGTTTTGAGAATTAGCATCCCGTTTCGTGGCTTAAGGTCTCGAGCAGCTTCGTATTGTGTATCATGACTTGCGTGTGTGGTCGGGTTTGATATTCGGATGATTCCGGATTGATTTGGAAGAATGATTCTTGTTTTAGAAGCTTAAATAGCAAGAGTTGACCGGAGTTTGACTTTTGTGTAGATGACTCCAGAATGGTATTTTGATAATTCGATTAGCTTCGTATGGTGATATTGGACTTGGGCATATGCCTTAATTTACATTTGGATATTTCTAGAAGGTTTCAGCACTATTTGGTGAAAGTTGGCAATTTGAAGGTTTGGAAAGTTCATAGGTTTGACTGGAAGTTGATTTTGATGTTATGGGATTCATATTATTATTCTGAGAGTTGGAATAGGTTCGATATGTCATTTGGAACTTGTATGTAAAATTTAGGTTCATTCCGGATTGGTTAGGCTTGAATCGGACGCTTGGTTCGAAGTTTGAAGCTTATGAACTTAAGAGATTGATCTTGATCGATGGCTCGTGATTTTGATGTGGTCATGATGTTAGCACATGTAAATTGTTGTGTGGATTGGTAGTTGTTATGCGGAGCATAAAGGTAGCATTTCATTGTTGTTGTTATGCGGGGCATAAGGGTGGCATCCCACTGATGTCGATTGTGCGGAGTGATACGGGTTGCTAAGGGTGTACATGAACCGGGTTGATTCGATTTTTATCAAAACCAAACCAAAGCAACTATATCGGTTTGGATTAGTTCGATTTTGTCTGGTTTTTCGGGTTTTTTGTTATATGAATATTATTTCAATATTACCTTGTTAAATTTTTAATAAGTAAATATATGTTTAGTAAAAGTTAAAATATATATGATATATTAAAATATTTTTATGAAAACAATTTCTTAGTAACACATAATAGTTATTTTTTAGTCGTTTGACAATAATTTTACGTTGATATACATCTTCGAGGTTAACCTAATTTAGTAATTAAACATAAAAATAAATATGAACCTATATAATGATGTGTTCTATTGTAACGGCGCGATCGGTTGTTTTGAGCATTTGCATTCCGTTCAGCTATTTGAAGTCTTGAGTAGCTTCATATGATGTATTATGACGTGTGTGAATCGTCGGCGTTGATTTTCATGTGTTTTAGAATTAGTTTGGAAGAATGAATTTCATAGTTGAAGCTTTAAGTTGGAAAAGTTGACCAAGTTTGATTTTTTAATATGCGACCTCGGATCGGAATTTTGATGATTTCGTTAGGTCGGTGATTTTGGACTCGGGCGTATGCCAGTATTTGCATTTGGATAATTCTAGAAGGTTTCGACACTAATTGGCGAAAGTTAAAATTTTGAAGGCTTGAATGTTCATAAGTTTGACCGAGGTTTGAATTTATTGATATCGGGGTCGGATTTCGATTCCAGTAGTTATAATAGGTTTGTTATGTCATTTATGACTTGTGTGCCAAATTTGAGATCAATCTGAAGTGTTTAGGCTTGTTAGCCCTTAGTTTTGAATTTCGAGAGTTCATTAACTTCATTAAGTCGATTTGTGATTTCGATGTTGTTAACTGAGATTTGAAACATCGAGTAGGTCTACGTTATGATTTGGAACTTGTGTGCAAAATTCGCGGTTGTTCGGAGTCAGTTTGATAGCATTCAGGCGCCTGGTTACAATTCTAGAAGTTCTTGAGTTCTCCCTTCAAGTTTCATGCGTGTTGATGTCCGATTCATGGTTTCGGGGTACTATTTTGGTGATTTGATCACGCGAGCAAGTTCGCATGATGTTTCTAGACTAGTGTGGATATTTGGAGTGGAGCCCCGAATGTTCGAGTGAGTTTCGGGGTGGTTTCACACCATTTTTAGGCCATATTCAGTCGTTGGTTTTTTGCTACAAGGGTGTGCATCGCGATCGCGAATATTTGGTCGCGTTCGCGAAGTGCAAACTGCAGTTTGGGGCCATGTGGATAGGAATTTGGAGATGATCCAAATATGAACAATGTAGTTGTTGATGTCTAATTTTCAGAAAAAAATCAAACCATTTGTGATTTGGAGTTTTGTACAAAAAGGTATAACCATTATACTAGAGGCCGTCTGGGAGCAGTTTGGAAATCGTTGTTGAAGAATTTGTTCATCGCGATCACGAAGGTATGTCCGCGATCGGGAAGAAGGAAGCATGGGCACTAGATTTAATGTCCAATTTCGGACCTTTGAGCCATTTATCCATATCCTGAGTTGGGGACCTCGGGATTTAACGATATTTTAGGCGATTTTCATCACATGGATTGGGCTAAGTGTTCTCCACTCGATTTTGATTTTATTTCATGAATCTATTTTCGTTTTTGGCATTTAATTGAGGATTTCAAGAGAGAAAATGGGTGATTTTGTCTAAAGATTCATAAATTTTTTTTTTTTTTTTGAGTTTTGAACATCGATTCGGAGTCGAATGTGAGTGAAACTAGTATGGTTAGACTCGTAATCGAATGTGTTGTCATTTGTAACTTTTGTAGGGTTTCGAGGCGCGGGCCCGGGTTTGACTTTTTGGTTGACTTGGCTTTGATTAAAGATTCGACCTTTATCATTTGCAATTGTTTTCTTAGGCATTATTTGATGTATTTGAGTTGCTTTTGGCTAGTTTTGAGCCGTTCGGAGGTCAGTAAGCGCAAGATGGCATTTTTGGAGTATCGTTTGGCTTGCTTGGTAATGGATTTGGCTTGTTCAAGATAAGTAACACTTCTAAACTTGGTGTTGAGGATACGTGATATATGTCTGTTGTTGAGGTGATGCACATGCTAGGTGACGGGTGTGTGGGCGTACACCATGTGAATAGTGACTCAGTTATTTCTGTGGTGATGTGTAGTTACCTAATCTTATTATTATCTATGAAATCTCTAAGTGCTAGAGTAATTGAGCTGTGATCCACGTTAGAAACCATGTCTAGGCTATATGCTTATCATGTTGGGACCCACTGAGGTCAATTCTGCTATTGAGTTATTTGCTTACAATGCAATTACATACTTAGTCATACACATTCATTTGCATATCATATCTCAGTCTCTATTACCATTTATTGATACATCACATCATCATTTTGGGCTGAACTTTGTGACATTGTGAGCCTGAGAGACTGGAGATATTGATGACTGAGTGAGGCCGAGGGCCTGATGGTGAGGATATTGATAAGATCGGATTGCACGTCGCAGCAAGTATTATTTATTTATGATGGGATCGGGCATCACACCGCACCAGCTATTACTGATTCATGCCATGATTGGCTTATTATAGTGCTTTGGCTAGATCTGCCCCTCCGGAGTCTGCATACCCACAATGAGCACAGGTACCTACTGAGTGCGAGTGGCGAGAGCGAGTGTCGGGTGATTGGAAGGACTGAGTTACTGTGTGTATTGAGTGATTGGGAGGACTGAGTGAATTGATACTCTGAGTGTATGCATATGGTTTTATCACTGAGTTGCTTTGCATTCGACATGCACACCTGACATACAGGCATATAGATGCATATTCCTCATGATATACGATATTCTGTCATTCTTGACTTCACATACACATTGACATGTAGGCATAGAGATGTAGTTTCCTCATTCCGTTTGAAAATGAAACATTTACCTATTGAAAGTTTTGGGAAAAATCATAGTTTTACAAACTTACTCATATTTGGTGATTTTGGTAAAATATTTGGGTTTTCACTTGTATACTTGAAAAACATGCCTACTTTTCGGAACTGTGAACGAGCTGAGCAATATATATTTGAGTTACTTCTTTTATTACTTTTATTATGTAGTTATGAAATGTTGTTGGCTATAGGTGTTGGACTCCGACCTTTGTTTCAGCTCGTCACTACTTTCAACCTAAGGTTAGGTTTGTTACTTATTGAGTACATGGGGTCGGCTGTACTCATACTACACTTTTCACCTTGCGTGTGGTTATTGATTTTCAACATTGTGGCTTGGGGTATTTCATGTGGACCAGTGTTAGGATGCAGTCACGCATTGCAGTAAAGTTATGTTGAGATATGATCGTTTGTAATTGATTTGTGTGTCTTGGTTCTACTATGTATGATAGGCTCATAGCATTGCGGTTGTGGTGGTACTTGTTGAGCTTGTGGGATAGTTTTCTCATTTGAGTCATTTTTCATTTTTGGGTGCATTGAGTTATTGCATATTGGTGCACAGATTGCACGGTTTGTGGCTATAGGTTGTATTGGTGTTACATGTCAATAAAAATGGTTGTGTTTGACGAGATAAGGTCATTGGACCTAGAATGAGTACTATCATATTTGATTGCAGTATGTATGGAGGAATAATATCAGAGGTCAGCTTAGAATTTAGATTACGGTTCCTGTTGGATGAGAGAGGGCTCCATGACTTGTTGATTTGATGAGTGGTTATGAGTTTCTGCGTGTTTCGTTCATCATCAGCAGTGTACTAAGGTTTTGAACGAGGTGATATGAGGTTTGTTACCCGTAGCGGGTTTCTTTTGAGAAGTTATTGTGGTCAGAAGTTATTGCTACAAGTACGTGAGTTATGCGATATATCATGTGATTATATCTTAGGTTATGGTTATGGCTTGATACAACTTGTTCAGACTTATACCGTGTGTAGATGCGAGATTTAGGTCTTATAGGAAATTCCATATGTAGGAATTGGATTATGTGGTTTACGGGCTAAGGTTGAAGTAATGATCTTCAGTTATGTGTTGTCAGGACTATATGGAATATGGTGACGTGGGATCACCCCCGGGTATGTACATGGTAAGGATACACAGTGTTTTGATGGATTTAGAACAACTTTTGGCACTTTCGAGGAGGAACGTATGTTTAAGTGGGGGAGAATGTAATGACTCGACCGGTCATTTTGAGCATTTGCATTCCATTCAGCTATTTGAAGTCTTGAGTATCTTCATATGATGTAGTATGACGTGTGTGAATCGTCGGCGTTGGTTTTCATATGTTTCAAAATTAGTTTGGAAGAATGAATTTCATAGTTGGAGCTTTAAGTTGGAAGAGTTGACCAAGTTTAGATTTTTTTAGTATTCGACCTCAAATCGAAGTTTTGATGATTCCTCTAGGTCCGGATGGTGATTTTGGACTCGGGTGTATGCCCGGATTTGCATTTGGATAACTCTAGAAGGTTTCGACACTAATTGGCAAAAGTTGAAAATTTGAAGGTTTGAAAATATTCATAGGTTTGACCGAGGTTTGAATTTATTGATATCGGGATCGGATTTCGATTCTGCAAGTTATAGTAGGTCTGTTATGTCATTTATGACTTGTGTGCCAAATTTGAGATCAATCTGAGGTGTTTAGGCTTGTTTGGCGTTAGTTTTGAATTTTGAAAGTTCATTCACTCACTTCATTAAGTCGATTTGAGGTGCGATTTGTGATTTTGATGTAGTTAAGTGAGATTTGAAGCATTTGGAACTTGCTTGCAAAATTCGGGGTCGTTCAGAGTCGATTTGATAGCTTTCAGACGCTTGGTTGCAATTCTAGAAGTTCTTTAGTTCTCCCTTCAGATTTCATGCATGTTGATGTTAGATTCATGATTTCATGTGTTATTTTGGTAATTTGATCGTGCGAGCAAGTTCGTATAATGTTTCTAGACTTGTGTGATGTTTGGAGTGAAGCCCCGAGGGCTCGAGTGAGTTTCGGGGTGGTTTCAGACCATTTTTAGGCCATTTTCAGTTGTTGGTTTTTAGCTACGAGGTGTGCATCGCGATCGCGAATATTTGGTCGCGATCACGATCGCTAAAGCCTTTTCGCGATCGCATAGGAGAAATTTCTACTACACATGCTGACTTTGAAAGCTTATATCTTGCAATCAATAAGGAATTTGGAGATGATCTAAAATAAAGTTGTAGCCCTTGATGTCTAGGTTTCAGGAAACTAAACTGTTTGTGATTTGGAATTTTGTACAAAAAGTTATGACCATATACTAGTGGCTGTCTGGGAAGAGTTTGGAAATCGCTGTTGAAGACTTTGTTCATCGCAATTGCAAAGGGATGGCTGCGATCGCGAAGAAGGAAGCTTGGACACTGGATTTAATGTCCAATTTCAGACCTTGGAGCCATTTATCCATATTTTGAGTTGGGGACCTCGGGATTTAGCGATTTTTGGGGCGATTTTCATCACATACACATTGACATGTAGGCATAGAGATGTATTATCCTCATGCCATTTGAAAATGAAACATTAACCTATTGAATGTTTTGGAAAGAATCACAGTTTTACAAACTTACTCATATTTTGGTGATTTCGGTAAAAGATTTGGATTTTTACTGATATACTTGAAAAACATGACTACTTTCCCGAACTATGAACGAGATGAGCAATATATCTCTGAGTTACTTCTTTTATCACTTTTACTATGTTGTTATGAAATGTTATTCGCGATTGGTGTTGAACTCTGACCTTTGTTCCAGCTCGTCACTACTTCCAATCTAATGTTAGGCTTGTTACTTATTGAGTACATGGGGTCGGTTGTACTCATACTACACTTTTGCACCTTGCGTGTAGATGTTGGATGTTGATGTTGTTGTGCACGGCGGGAGCTGGATTTGAAGATGTACCTGCGTTCCGGTCATAACTGCCTCTCGATCTTGGTAGCTTTAGAATTTTAATTCGTTCATGTATATTTCAAACATATGATGTACTTTATTTCATACCAGCTTTGTAAATTCTTAATCATAGAAGCTCATGATTTGTACTACCATCCCTTGGGATGTATTAAGGTTAAACTATTTTATCATTTGTTTGTCTCAATAAATCTCATTAAATTGGATAGTTGTTAATTGGCTTACTAGCGGGTTAGGTTATGTGCCATCACGACTAGTTGGATTTTGGGTCGTGATATCTATGTAATTTTAAATTATTGAAATACCATTTCAAATTCGAAAAAGATATAAGAATTTAATAGATCTTGACATATGAATATTGAAGAACAAAGAGATTGACGCATTTCACTAATAGTTGATAAGAAAGTGATCATACAACCGACTATTTAAAGATAATAAATGGATCACTTCATATTTAACTAAACATGACATCCCATAAGAGAATCGAAGATATTTCTAGACATTTTTTAAAAGAAAATTCTATAAAAAGTCTTAAAAGTATATATAAAAACTATATATTTATATGTCGGTTTGGTTCGGATCTTTTTTACTCAATACCAAACCAAATCAAACCAAACTTAGTCGGGTTTTTTAATCGGGTTGGTCTGACTTTTCGGTTTGGTGCAATTTTCCGGTTCGGTTTGTGCACCCCTACAGGTGGCTATTATGTTGTTGTCTGTGTGGAGCGATAAGGGTAGGTGTTATGCGGAGTGATACGGGTGTCTATCTGAGTGATAAATATGGCTAATGATATTGTCAGGGTGGAGTGATACAGGTGGCTATCATAGAGATAAGGGTGTCAATGTCACGGATGATGTGTGATGGCCTATGAGTATTATGTCGACGATATTTGTATGTTAGTGTGATTCTACTCATGTATGTTATACACCTTATATGACTTGTTGTGTTGCTTTCAATGAGCTACTCGATGTCTTTGATATTACTTGTTGACTTGGGTCGTAATAGTACAACCGTACAATCATACACCGTAGCATGCCACTTATAATAGTTCAGGAGTACGAAACGTAACATTTATTGATCATGTCCATATATTCTTGTATTATCCGAGTTCATGTGAATTGAGCCTATGACCATGTCGGGCAGATTGTGATAGTGAGTTGTGACCACGTCGGGCAGATTGTGATTGTGAGCATGTGATCATGCCGGACGGATTGAGATGTTGGCACGTGAGTCGTCTGAGCGGTTGTGATTAGAAATGTGGGCCCTAGGTGCCGTGAGCATATGATTTTGTCTATGGTTTTGTTTTATAGAGGTAGCTCGTCTGAGAGATTCTATAGTGGTAGCTCGTGTCTATGGTTTTGTTTTATTCACTATTGAGAGCTATGAGACTAAAAGGGACTTTTTGATACTCATTACTGTAGGTTTTGATGTGATTTCTGGATGGTTTGATTACGATTTGTGATTTGGGTGCTCTATCGGTTTTGGAAATTCGTTACATGTTGTGATTTTGTTCACGGAATTGAGTTAGTGGGAAGGTATCGGTTGGTGTGATGTGTATTCTACTTGTGATTCGGAATTGATAATGGAATCCTCACATTTTCGTGTGGTTTGATATGTTTGAACCGGTATACGTGCTGCGATGGAGTTATATTAGGATGATATCCTTGTGATTAGTTCATATGATTTTATTCTCCCCTATGGAATAGATCCATATTATGGTACTGATAGGTAGTTGTACATGTCAGATGTGTTTGATAGTTTTCTCATGTGTTTCTCTTTCCATATTAAGCCATATTTGTGTTGTGCTTATTGGGTTTAGTTGGTGAGGTATGTTCCAGGTGGAGTTTGGTGTGACTTGTTGATTTGGTGTATGGTTATGGGATCTTCCTGTTTCTTGCATCGTCATCAGTGTTGTGAAAGTTTGGAACATGCTCCTAGCTGTAATGAGATTATTTACCACAGTTGGATTTGGTTATGGGTAGTTATTGTGGTTAGAGTTGTTATTATGGGCATATGTGTGATGTGTTACGTCACGTGGTTATACCTTGTGGGAGTATGCATGAGATATGGAAGCTGGTTGAGGTTGATACAATGTGTATAATGTGGGAATCGGGTCTTCGAAGAATGATCAGATGGTGAAAATTTTGGTTATAAAGGCTTATCTGTGTGGGTGGAAGGAATAATCTTCAGTTGAGAAGGTGTTGTCGGACTTATATGGATTAGGGTGACGTGGGATCACCCAGAAGTATATGTATGGTGAGTTCATTCAGTGATTTCGTGGCTTCGAAACGGTTCTTGGCACGTTCGAGGACAAACGTTTGTTTAAGAGGGGAGAATGTAACGACCCGACCGGTCATTTTGAGAATTAGCATTCCGTTCGGTGGCTTAATATCTCAAACAACTTCGTATTGTGTATCATGACTTGCGTGTGTGGCCGGGGTTTAATTTTCGGATGATTCAGGATTGATTTGGAAGAATGATTCTTATTTTAGAAGCTTAAGTGGCAAGAGTTGACCGGAGATTCGGGATTGACTTGGACGCTTGGTTCGAAGTTTGAATTTTACGAGCTTAAGAGATTGATGATTCGTGGTTTTAATGTTGTTATGTAGGATTTAAGGCCCTGAGTAGGTCCGAATTATGTTTTAGGACTTATTGGTATGTTCGGATGGGGTCCCAATGGGCTCATGTGAGTTTCAGATAGGTTTGGGTTGTGTTGCACTTATTTTTTATGTTTCGACGTTGTTTTTTCAAGCATAAATGGTATCACATTAAGAAAATGAGATCCAATTTCTGTTTTTATTGAAGCATTATATTCGTATCGTAATTACGGAGCAATAGAAAAAAGAATAGTCGAATTAGGGCAACTTATGAGGGAGTTATGCTCATTTTAGTGTCGGAAAAGAGAGCTGGTGCTGGTGCTTCGCAGATGCTAAGTTGGGTCCGCATATGCGACCCCACTGGTGCGAAAAATAGTCCGCAAAAGCAAAAATGACAGCTGAAAATGTGCAAGTAATGCATGTGTATAAGAAAAATCAGATTGCGTTCTTTTGGTATTTTGAGCATATCTTGAGTTCTAGAGCTCCGATTGAGGTGCTTTTCATGGCGTTATTCTCGTATTTTCATGAGGGTACGTATGTAATCTCAATTTTTATATTTTAATATAATTCCAGTAGTTCATTTGTGAACTAATCCATCTTTTGATCGGAGAATTTGAGTTTTTTATTTAAAAAAATTCTAAAGAGAGTAATTGGGATTTTAATATTGATTCAGAGTCAGAATTGGATGAAATTAGTATGGTTGGACTTGTAAGTGGATGGGTTGTCAGAATTTGTGAGTTTTATGGGGTTCCGAGGTGCAGGCCCAATGTTAACCTTTTGGGTTGACCTTTTAGTTTTCATTAAAGATCGAAACTTTATTATCCAGAATTATTTTGTATAGTTTTTATTTATGATATTAAGTTATTTTGACTAGTTTTGAACCGTCCGCAGGTTGTTTCACACGATAAGGTCATTTTTGAGTATCAGTTTAGCTTTTTTGAGGTGTATCTTGCATAACTTTGTGTGGGAGAACTACCCCTTAGGATTAGAGTTGTTTGTGTTATTTGTGTTATGTGAAGCCATGTATGCGAGGTGAAAAGTGCGTACTCGGGATTATATGTAGAAATTTACCGATTTAGACTCTTAGGCTTCTTTCATGTATTTATTTGAAATTTTTAGCGCATGTTATATCTTTTTATTTGTCATGTATACTTTCACATGCTTTATTTGAAGTTGTTGTTATATGTCACATCCTTTACTTGTCAAGTTTACTCTTATATACTTTGTGACTTCCTTTATTGTTGAGTTACTCTTAATTGAAATGATAACCTTTTGTTGTTGAGTTATTCTCACGCATTTAGACATAGTTGCTAGTATGTTTCATATCTTTCATTGTTATCCTATTCCATACACTACGATCCGAAGTTTGCCATTTCGTGGAAATACTTTCATTAACAATTTTATCCTTAAGCAATTAATTGAAGCTGAAGGTACTAAAAGTCATTAATCTACTTTAATTGAAGTTTTGTTTAAAAGGGGTGTTGTTCATTGTTGAGTTACTTTCCCATTTATTTTGTTGTTATTGAGATTTTATACACGTTGTGTTGAGCCGTGTGCTATTTGTTGTGGAAATACTAATAATGTTGGTTCTTTTGGAAAGGTTATGACCTATGGTCACTTGTGGTACAAGTTGATATATCGTGTTGTCGTGATGTTAGAACATGTAAATTATTGTGTGGATTGGTTGTTGTTATGCGGAGCATACGGGTAGTATTTCCTTGTTGTTGTTATGCGGGGCATAAGGGTGGAATCCCACTGTTGTCGATTATCCGTAGTGATATCGGTGGCTATTGTGTTATTGTCCGGGCGAAGCGATAAGGGTTGCTATTTTGCGTAGTGATACAGGTGGCTATATAAGTGATATGTGTGGATAATGACATTGTCAGGGCGGAGTGACACAGGTGGATATCGAAGAGATAAGGGTGACAATGTCACGGATGATGTGTGATGATCTAGGGGTATTATGTTGATGATATTCGTATGTTAGTGTGATTCTACTCGTGTATGTTATACTCCTTACATGACTTGTTGTGTTGCTTTCAATGAGCTACTCGATGTCTTTGATATTACTTGTTATACACCGTAGCATGCCACCTGTACTAGTTCAGGAGTACGAAATGTAACAATTATTCATCATGCCCATGTATTCATGTATTATCTGCATTCATGTGATATTAAGCCTGAGACCATGTCGGCAGATTGTGATAGTGAGCTTGTTACCACGTCGGGCGAATTGTGATTGTGCGACTGTGATCATGCCAGGCGAATTGAGATGTTGGCACGTGAGTTTTTCGAGCGATTGTGATTAGAAATGTGTGCCCAGGTACCGTGAGTATATGATTTGTGGGATGAGACTCGTGACTTGTGATTATGAGATGAGGTATCTCAAAGAAATTTTTGTTGCGAAACTTGTGTTAGAACGGCTTGATTAATTAATTGTTATTGGTTTTCCCTTCTTCGGTTTCAATTGTACTTTCACGGTGTTCTTATTACTTTAATGTTTATATCACATGTTTATCCTTGTTGCCATTTACTGATTCTTGCTTTCATTAATAGCTTTATAATTTTATTCACATTTAGATGTCTTCATCTTAATAAAAATAAAAAAGACTTCACTAGTAATATATTGGCATAATACATAAACATGCGCTCGAACTTGGATGCAATTGGCAAGTATGCCCTTCAACTTTGGATATGCACAAATGGGCACCTCAACTTGTATAAATTTAAATATGTAAACACAAATGTTGACGTTGCACAGCGTGATACATAAAATTTATAGGTGTCTAGATAATTATTTTATAAGTTGAAGGGTCAATGACAAAGTGAAGATAAGTTGAGGTGCTTACTTATGCACACCCCCAACTAAAACCAAGTTTGAGGATCTATTTATGTATTATACCTTAATATAAGGTAAGAGCTTTAACAGTGAGTTGCTATTTAAATTTCATACGACAAATGTGATTTTTTGATAATTAATTAATGGGAAAGATTGAAGAACTTGTTGTTTGCTTTAGAACAATTTACGCAATGCCAATTTATCAATTTTTTATATGTTACTATACATGTAACATATTAAATTTCCTTCTCTCTCTTTCTTTGAGTATGGAAAAAAAAGTTTAATTTGTACACACCGGCGAACTATGACTTTTGTGACACCATCAAATTTAAGTAACTTATAATAGCATATAAATGGACCTAGTATTTTAATTTGGTAACATAAAAAATAAAATAGAAAACTTGCTATATCAGCTTATAATTCTCCATTAATACTGTTTACAATGTTAATATATATAGGTTAAATCCCATTAAAATTTACACATTTATTGGTTTTGCAAACGTTAAATAAAAAAAATCAAAGATATCCAAACTTTGCTAGTGAAGTTAAGCAAAGACTCAAATAAACAATTATTATACGCGCAAAATGGTCACTAATGATATAAAAGGAAAAAAAAAAGGTTCATTCAAGAGATAGGCAACGAGCTATTAAAAGTCTCATCAGTCAAGTCATGTTTCAAATTCAACGTAAAGAAGATTAAAAAATCAAATAATTTGTTTACCGGGTCCTTTTCTTGATATGTTATACCAAACAAATCTTATATCCTAAATTGTCCAAATTATTACATAAAACTTAATATCGGATTTGAATAATCTGAATTGATATTAACTAGTATAATGATTGATGATAGACTATAATTACGTATTTTAGTCGCTTATTACACCCTGATTTATTGCACTTGAGTTTGAGCTTTAATCGCTAGTGTTTTGCACTAACTGTGTGTTTTATGCCTTGTAGTAGTGATTCCGAGCTATATAGATGTTATGTAATGAATTTAAGTGATTTGGAGCTTTGAAGTCTGAGTAAAAGCTCAAGGAATTAAGCCGGGATCGTGTTCGGGAGTCAAATTTGATAGTTAAGAACAAACGAAGACTCGAGGAGGCATATTGCGCGCTGTCTAGTAAAACGGACATAACTTTTTTCTCTGAACTCCATTTGGGCTATATAATATATGGTTGGAAAGTACCTCAAAGGGCTACAACTTTCATGTTTTACGTTTTTCCAAATTTCAATCGGAACAGGGTAAAAGACGCGATCGAAACTGCAACTGCGGACCTGATGCGGACTGGGGCAGAATAAAAGTCTACTAGCGCGAGCACTAGCTCCCGCGCTACTCCAGGCCTGGAAACTTGTCATTTTTCGAGTAGGAGAAGGTATAATTGTTTGGGCCCGACCTTACTTGGTATATATACATGGGAGAACGTTATTTTGGGGGGATTGGACATATTTTGGACACAAATTCGACCTAAGGAGGCAGAGACACAATAGGAGCAAGGTGGAGAATTCTTCTACAAGTTTTTCCTTCCTCTTCCTATTTTCATTGTTGGTTATGACTTTTAGTATTGTCTTTTTATATACTATTATGAATAGCTAAGTTGTTATCTAGGGTTTTGATTGAGCCTTTTGTAGGATAAATTCTTGTTATGTTTTTATATAATTTTGCCAAAGTTTAATCTCTATTTGTTCAACTACGTTCTTGTTGTAGTTAATTGAAAGGATCCTCAATTAGTTGTGCCTATTTAGTGTGTATCTACTCGAGAGAGAGTGCATATTTAGGTAATTGTTGAACAACACCACTCCCAAAGTATAGGAGAGATCCATAACTGAGGGTTTAAAGGTTGGATTAGAGATAACGATACCTTGGGTGCAATCTAAAGTGAACTGTAATACAAGTTAGCCAGCGTAGCTCGAGATAGCGCGTCTAGCAGATTATTGTAATTACTCGACAGAGATTTACAGTAGCATGAGTGTTCATGATTGATAGAGAATACTTAGGCGAAATTATAGAAGACATAGCGGGAATAATTCCGACAATTGGGGAAATCATAACTCTAGACCTCCTTAATCTTTTCTCTAACCCGTAGTATCTTTAGTGTTAATTTACTATTTTAATTTGTTAGTTAACTAGATATAAGAATCTTAATATTTATAACATAGGAATAGATTGGACTTGTGTTTCTTAGCAATATTGAACAATTATAGCTAAGTCTTAGTTCTCTGTGGGATTCGACTCCGGACTTGTAAAACGGATTATATTTACAACGACCGCTTAGTCCTTTTTATAAGGCATAGTTGGGCGTGATCAATGATCAACTTAATGTTCTCCCTATTTGTATTTTAGCTTTCGTAAAACAATAAAGATAACACAACAATTAACTTAATTAATTTATTTGAATAGGTTGAGAAAACTTTGAAATAAATTGTCAAGATGTACTCGTTCTATGAGGCAAATGAAAAATAAAAGTTTGCATAATCCTAATTCCTATATTTAATTTGGATATTTGAGTAATCTCACTCCTAAAAAGTCCAAATGGGACAATTAGAGTAGTACGCAACGAAAAGCCCTAATATATTTAATTCTTCTACTCTGAGCTTATCGGTAGTATGAAAATGAGTGGGTATATGTTAGTGTCACTTATCTTTCTAAAACAAATAATTGGGGCTATCACTGATTGCTCATTTTGAAGAAAAGTCTACGAGTAATTTGACCCTTTAACAGCGAAAGAACTGTTCAATATGAATTTTATTTTATTATATATTGTTTGGTAAATCGGTTTTACACATCTTTAAAAGTTAGAACTATGAACTTCAAAATAAACATTTTATAAGGACGACACTAAGGACTTTTTTTTTTGGCTCCCTCAGTATCTGGCATTCGCATTAGGAATCAGTTGATTCGAACTTACATTGCGTAAGGTCCATTACAATAATTTATTTTATTTTAGGACTCAAATCTGATACCTCAAGATAATGATAAAGGAACTTTATCTATCACATCACAGTGTTGAGAATACAACATGCATATTATGCAACAAGGCAGAAGAAATCATTGAGCATTTGTTTTTTAAGTGTTCCTATTGATCTCGCCCAACTATGTCTTATAAAAGACAAAGCGGTCGCTGCAAATATAATCTGATTTAAGTCCAGAGTTGAATCCTCAGGGAACTAACCTATCTATTACAACTTTCAGTGATGTTATTAAAAGCTCAGACAAATTCCGGATGCAATAAGTTTCTCAATACTTGTTGGGATTTATTAACTAAAGAAACGAATATTCAAAACTAACAATATTTTACAATGGTAGAAAGATTTAGGGCAGTGATTTCCCCAATTGCTAGACTAATTCTCACTCTTTTGCTATAATCTCACAGTGTCATTCTAAGAGGATTACGAGCTATGGGCTACTGCAATTATCTCTCGATCAACTACAATAGTTTACTAGAGCATTCTCTCGAACTACTCTAGCTGATAATTGTTACAGCTCTAATTTATCCCACCAAAGTTTCGTTATTTCTAACCCCACTTTTTAAATTCAAGTAATGAATCTCTTCAATTACTCAAAAGTGGTGTTGTTCAACAACAATCTAACCTAGTATTCTTTCTCAAGCAATACAAGGCAATTAGACACGATTAATCAAGGGCCCTTTCAATTAATCACCATACACAACGTAGTTGAACAATCTTAGATAAAATCCGGATTGATTATAACAATAATGAGTCAAAATCTCATCTAACAATTGGTTCCATCAACCCTAGATGGTTTGTTTAGCTACTCATACTCAAACACAATGAAAGCTTAAAAGAAACCATAATTCTCAAAATAAAGATAAAAGAAAGAGAGTAGAAAAACTCTAATTGTAGCTTTGTCTCCTCACACTTGTTCTTGCCTCCTAATTGAGTCTAAAACAAGCTTAACCTTCTTATAGACGGGTTCATAAGGTTTAAATAGGGCTAGACTCACTTTTTCCCGTTTTTTTACACTTCAGTCCTTAAAATTTCTGGCCTTTCAGTACTCGCCCGCGGCCGCGTCAGAACGCGGCGCGACTGCGGTGGATTGCCTCAATTATAAATCTCGCTGCTTAGCCCACCGCGCTCCAGCCACGGTCGACCGCGGTCGCGGTGGGCCCCATTCCATCAATCTTCGCCTTTTTCTTGTTCTTTTTCCCACGGGTTCTTCTCGATTGGCCTTAAACTCTTGTAACTGACTCCAAAACGCTCCAAAGTATCTCCCATCATGGATTATATCCTGCAAAATATAGAAACACTGATTAGAGAATTTGTTATCATTATTTGCACTTAAAACACACTAAAGTGTGGTTCATTATGAGTGAAAATAGCGTCTAAATAGCCTGCTATCAACACCCCACACTTAAATCGGTTCTCGTCCTCGAGCAACAAAATCACACTCTACATGCCTAATCTTCTCATGTTACCTTCCTCACTCTTCATACCCATCATAACCACACAGCAGATTACTTTAGCGCGACATCCGAGCCTCGAGAGCAGACTCTTGTCTAGCCACGTTATGTTCCTAACTGGCTCTCCTACTCTAATTCATAGGTATAGACTCACCTTCCCTTCATGAATCATGTGCCTCCTCACTACACAAGAGACTTATTTCACTCACAAATCAATCATTGAGGAATTTGAATATAAACTTTTCACTCACTCTCAAAACAAATTCTCATGCCACAAACAACACACCATAGGCTTGCCCGTAGTGTAATACTTGACTAATCGAGTTCGGTTTGTCTAGAATCAACTAGGACTTTATTTGGTTGTAATGTTGGCCGCGGGATAGGTAGGATACATATGGGTATAGTGACTACACCTCCCTAAGCACTTCACTACATTTTTACACTTCATGTTTTCACTTTGTCAAACCTTCCTTCCACCTTTTCACTGTTGTGTCACCCCTTGTTCTTTCAAGCACACTTCTCATTTACTAGATACCACCAATTTGAGATGTTTTTTTTCCGGGTGGCCTATAATATTGATTATCAACCAGTGTACTTTTTATGTCTCCTTAATTCCACTTAACTGCCTAACCAACCACCCCATACTTATATTTCTTCTATATCCGTTACACTGCGAGTTCTTTTAAGAGGTGATAGGGTTCAACAAGATAGGTTATTTAAACTTGGGTCAGGCTTGTAATGTGGTTGCCAACGAAAATAGGCTTATAGGCTCAACGGGGTTAACTAAGATATGTACCATTAGGTGGGACAACTATATACAGAAGGGTTAAGCAAAGGACTGCCTATATCACTTTTCAGACCAAACGATACTACCATTTCGCTTTGTACACACACAAGGCAAGTTCTAGGCATTGAATGTTAGCACAGAATACACAAAGTCTCACTCACACACGGCACACGACTCAATTCAGTTAGGATTATCAGACACTATATTTTAAGCACTTGAGCCATTCAGGACCATACAATTTAAGGCCTTATTAGAGTCAACTAAAGAGCCTAAGTGTTCCACTAAAGCAATCAGGGTATCATAGATTTAAGGGCCCTATTCTCATCTTTTGTGTTTCGCCCATGGAGATCATCGATCTCATACCAAATCCCATCAATCGAACCACTTTTTCAAGAAATACGAGACATCTAAGTTATTCCAACCTGCTTGAATACCAGAAAAATAAATGGATTCGACATTTGATCTTTTCGCTGAGATAAAGGAATAAAAATAAGAAAGAATATATAGAATTAGAATCGGTTTTTTAGCATTTAACCCCCTTTTATGTTATGGATTTCGTTGTTCAAAAAATGATTTGTAGAGAAGAGAGAGATTTTGTTTACGGATTTTTGAGTAGAATACGATTGTGAAGTGTGACTCCTAAACAAAAAAAACAAAAAAAAACTAACTAAACCCGGTTCAAATGAAAACCCTTGGAAAAGAACCGTGGTATGAAGAAAAACCAAGGGGATTTGATACACTACTTAACAAAGATTTTTTTTAGATTCGACTCAAAAACCCTCAAGAGACCCGTCGAAAGGTGTCCGTCTTCGGGCCAGGTCAACACTAATCAAATCAACAAAAAAGTAATTCAATTATCCACAAACAAGAAAAACTACCCAAACAATATATATACAACAACAACAATATCCCCCACCCCACACTTAAAACATTGGCATGTCCTCATGCCAATCAACAATAAAGCACAGTGAGGTAAAGGGACTTCCCTGGTGTTCAGTCTTCATCAGAGATGGTGGTTGGGTCGAGATGACAAGCACGCCCTAATTCTCGGAACTAAGCTATTATCCTCTTTTCGAAATTTGCATTTTGAGTGGCCAGAGCATCAACTCTGGCATTCAGGTTGTCCACTAAGGTGTGAAGGCCAGCCACCTCCTACTCTAAGGTTGACATCCGAGTGCTCCGCCGAGGCTGAGATGGGCCTGCCTCATCATGAAATGGCCTATTCAGGGCATCTTCAGGTACACTTTCATCCTCATCATCCACATCAAGAGGTACAAGCTGCTCTTTCCCCACAGTTATTTTGACGGCCCTGAAAGGGGCCTTCTTTGCGAGTTTCCCATCAATGATGCGATCCTCAGGATCATTGGCAGCACGACATAGCCTGGTGACCAGTAAAAGGAAGTAGAACCCTTTTACTATCTCAGGAGATATAATGAACATTTCATCATGGATTAACTAGGCCACATAGAAGTCAAGCCGATTGACAAAACACCAAACCACCACCGCACGAGTTGCATTTACATCAGTAGTGTTTCTAGAGGCAGCAGTCGACTATAGATGATGGTGAACCAACATTTAGCCTCCCAAGTGAAAGATTGGGAGTTCAGAGTGATGCCCTGTTTTATCCATGTGGGATCCCCTCCCAAACATATGGTCTACACAATCATATTCCAATTGACCGGCGGTGTCTGGTGGAGGTTGTAGTGATCGATTTCTCCTGAGAAGGCTGGAAGCTGGTATACCCGGCGTATTGCCTCAAGTGAAGCATTCACCTTGGTTCTTCGGACTGTGACCACCCGATTGGCATGTTCTGGGAAATTCGCGTAGAACTCCCGAACCATCAAAATATTAGCCTCTTCTGGTTCGTCAAAGAAGACGTCTAACTGGCATCTCCTCAATTCGTTGAACATCTCCGGGCTTTCATGTTGCAGTGCGACCCTGTCAATAGGAACTTCATGGACCATTTTCCGGGCTGCCCTTGCTTCAAATCGTTCTTCAGCAGCTTTTGAAACAAACCTGGTGGAGTCAAACTGACTAGTACCGGCTGGGGTTCTGCGTTTCCTTGATTGAGACATGGTACCTAACACAACAAGGTTTATTGTCAGAGAGTATTCAATTTTTGTGATTATCGGATGGTTACTCAGACTTCATCACCACGACAGTCACAATACCAATTATTAGCTCAATGGGGCAATTTTACAAACACAAGGTGTGCATAATTCGTGACATGCACATATTAGCCCCTTATAGAACAATTCCTCCCCAATTTCTACCACAAATCTAGTACAAATGTCACCCTACTAACATAAATTTGTCCCAACCATAGAAAATCGTTTCACCAAGGCACCCTAAATTAATTACACGGAGAAAGAACACCAAAATTCTAGCCTAAACATGGTGGAGAACCACCACTACAGGTACATCACAACAATGAACCACAAGAAAACAGAAAATAAAGGAAAAATAACTAAGAAAAAGAAAAGGAAAAGAAGAGAGGGAGAACTTACTTGAACAGATGCGAAGATGAAAGCGATAGATTGAGAACAATGGAGATGAGAGATGTGAGTTTGGGGGAAGTAGGGGGAAAGAGAGGGGAATATAGGGGGACGCTGGAGAGAAGAGAAGAGAGAAGGAGTGAATTTAGGGGTTTTAGGTTTGTGATGTGGGGAGTGTGGGTTAAGTGGGGTTAGTTTTAGAGAAGGAAAAAATTTAAATAAAAAAAAATAAAGAAATTAAAAAAAAAATAAAAAAAATAAACATACTTGGAGCGTCAGATGTCTTGCCGCGGTCGACCGCGGTCGAGGGCGAGGGGGTAGATTTAGAATGTTTGTACTTTTCCACGGTCGCGGTGACGAACGTGCGGAAAATACAGAATGTCTCCACTTTGACGCGGTCGTGCCGCGGTCGCGGTGAGCTGATTCATAAAGTTGGTGTTTCGCCGCGGTCGCGTGACTATTTCTCAATTTTGGCTATGTTTTTCTCACACATTTAACTTACCGGAGTTGTGTCTTGACCTTGTATTCGCCCAACATACCTCCAAGCTTGCCCTGCACACTTGATAATGGGTTAGTCGCATGTATATCAATTACAACACACACAAGAGAGAAATCCACTAAAATCATGGGTTGCCTCCCACACAACGCTTGATTTAACGTCGCGGCACGACGAATACAACAATCAATGGGTTTCCTCCCATGAAGCACCTGATTTAACATCGCGGTACGACGCAAGCTCTTGCTATCACTCCTCAGTTTTTAATTGGGGATCCTCCAGAGTTATAACCACACTGCCCCCTTTCTCTTCACTCATACCAAGGTAGTGTTTCAACCTCCGCCCATTCACCGTGAATTTGCTTGTCCCATCTTTTGATTCAATCTCTACAGCTCCACTTGGGAACAGTTGCACTACTTTGAACGGTCCTGACCATCGGGACTTCAACTTACCCAGGAACAATCTCAGTCTCGAGATGTATAGTAGCACTAGTTTTCCGGGTTGGAAGTTTCAATCCAAGATGTGTTTGTCATGCATAAATTTCATCCTCTCTTTGTATAACTGAGCACTCTCGAATGCATGGAACCAGAATTCCTCAAGCTCATGCATCCCATTAACTCTGTTGGTGCCCGCTGTTTCCATGTCCAAATTCAATTATTTCAGTGCCCACAATGCCTTATGTTCGAGCTCAACCGGAAGGTGACAAGCCTTACCAAACACCAATTTGTATGGAGACATACCAATTGGAGTCTTGAAGACTGTGCGGTATGCCCACAGTGCATCATCCAGTTTCCTGGCCCAATCAGTTATTGTTGCATTCACCGTCTTTGAAAGGACACTTTTGATTTCCTGGTTGGATACCTCAACCTGCCCGCTCGTTTGTGGGTGACACGGCGAGGCAACCTTGTAGCAAACTCCATACTTCTCCAACAAGCGTGCGAACGCTCTATTGCAAAAGTGAGAGCCACCATCACTGATTATGGCTCAGTGTGTACCGAAACGAGTGAATATGTTTTTCTTTAAGAAGTTGGTTACCCCCTTGCATCATTGGTTGAGAGAGCAACTGCTTCGACCCACTTAGAGACATAGTCAACGGCAACCAGTATGTACTTATAATTGTTACAACTCTAATTTATCCCACCAAAGTTTCGTTATTTCTAACCCCACTTTTTAAATTCAAGTAATGAATCTCTTGAATTACTCAAAAGTGGTGTTGTTCAACAACAATCTAACCTAGTATTCTTTCTCAAGCAATACAAGGCAATTAGACACGATTAATCAAGGTCTCATTCAATTAATCACCATACACAACGTAGTTGAACAATCTTAGATAAACCCCGGATTGATTATAACAATAATGAGTCAAAATCTCATCTAACAATTGGTTCCATCAACCCTAGATGGTTTGTTTAGCTATTCATACTCAAACACAATGAAAGCTTAAAAGAAATCATAATTCTCAAAATAAAGATAAAAGAAAGAGAGTAGAAAAACTCTAATTGTAGCTTTGTCTCCTCACACTTGTTCTTGCCTTCTAATTGAGTCTAAAACAAGCTTAATCTCCTTATAGACGAGTTCATAAGGTTTAAATAGGGATAGGCTCACTTTTTCCCGTTTTTTTACACTTCACTCCTTAAATTTTCTGGCCTTTCAGTATTCGCCCGCGGCAGAACGCGGCGCGACCGCGGTGGATTGCCTCAATTCTAAATCACACTGCTTAGCCCACCGCGCTCCAGCCGCGGTCGCGATGGGCCCCATTCCATCAATCTTCGCCTTTTTCATGTTCTCTTTCCAACAAGTTCTTCTCGATTGGCCTTAAACTCACGTAATTGACTCCAAAACGCTCCAAAGTATCTCCCATCATGGATTATATCCTACAAAGCATAGAAACACTGATTAGAGAATTTGTTATCATTATTTTCACTTAAAACACACTAAAGTGTGGTTCATTATGAGTGAAAATAGTGTCTAAATAGCCTACTAGCACCTATTCGGCAAGAATATGGAAAACAATACTACAGTGGCAAGGATTACAGAGACAGGTGATGGAATGGGGACAAGAGTTAGAATGGGTTGCAAGTCATTACAAAGGAAGGAGCTCTACAACAGAAATGTATAGGATGGCTCTAGCTGGTACAGTATATTGCATATGGAAAGAGAGAAACTCAAGGATATCAAGAGAAGCAGAGAAGCATTGAAGCAATTACTCGACAACTAGCCCAAGAAATTCATGGTCGAGGCAGCATGATACAAATGTTGAAGAAGAGATTATTAGTACTTAATTACTACCCTAATATCTGTATGGATATGTAATTAGGATAGTAGTTAGAGGACATAATATCGAGAGGTGCAGTTGAATCTGGCATTTGTGTCTAGATCAGACTGAGAATGAAACTGCTTTGTAAATATTACTTGGTAAATAAAAATGTTTAGTTACAAAAAAAGAAAAATCTATCCCATCACAAGAGTAAAATCAATTACGTATGACTTCCTATGTTCTCCATATTCTATGAAGTGATTGGCCGTAATTCTCCCTTTTTGAGCTTTGCTGAAATGTGCAGAATTGTTTGTTTGAGACTTTTATTTCAAAAAAGTTTCTAAAGTGTAGGGATAATTCTTCTTCTTCTTTTTTTATTTGGAGAAAGGCAAAGGGTTAAATACTTTTTTTTTGTTCTCATTCGACTTTCTACCTAGCCGTATCCCTTGTTAGCACCTTGAGTACCCTTACGTTACTTTTTTAGTCTATTCCTTTTGTAACTTCTTTGCTGGTCTAGTAGTCGCGATGAGCTATGATAGAGTGAAGGTATGTCCTGGGCGGGAGAGGGGAGCAAGGGGTAGAGTGTAGGGGTGGCAGGGGTAAGGGACCTTCTAAATTGAGAGTGGGGTCATGGAACATAAGGACTTCAACAGGAAAGTCTATAGAGTTAGCAAAGATTTTCCATAAGAGGAAGATTAACATAGCATGTGTCCAGGAGACTAGATGGGTTTAAGTTGTTGTATTCGGGGAGGGTGAGAGGGAAGAACGAGGTTGGCATCTTAGTTGATAGGGATCTAAGGAAGTTAGTGGTTAAGGTTAACGATTTGTTTGGATGGTTGTTACATGTCGTTTCATAATGTATCGCATTGTATTGTATTATATTGTATTATTTGATGAATACAATATTTGGATAGATTGTATCGTTTTCCGTCAATTCATGATGTGACGCACCAAAAATCTGAAGAATAAACTTGCAACGTTACTAAGAAAAAATAGGATACAAAGTAGAATAATTATATTAAAAAGTAGGGTAAAAGATAAAATATGATTATTTAATAAAAAAGAAGAGCAAAATGAGAGAAAAAATTCAACGTAATGACTCTTCCACACCAAATCCTTTGTTACATAAAGTGGCACTTTCGTAATGAAGGATTTAACGATGCGACAATAAAATTTAAGTAACAATCAAAACAAATATTGTATTTAAAATAACATTACGATACAATGCAATATGTAACAACCACCCAAACAAGCTATAAGAGGGTGAATGACAGGTTGATAGCCATTAAGATAGTTATGGGAAGGCATACTCTGAACATAGTTAGTGCTTACGCGCCTCTGGTGGGTTTAGACGAGGAGGTTAAAAGGCGCTTCTGGGAGGATTTGGATGGGTTGATGCAGGTATACTGTGCACCGAGAAGCTTATTGTAGGAGGAGTATAATGAACTCGTCGGTCGTTTTGAATGTATTATCCCTGATCCCCTATTTATTTCCTCCAGTGTTATATTATGGCTACATGATTTGACGGGGTGCTTGGTTTTGGTTTCGGGTGAGTTCTGGAGTGAAATGAGACACATAGTCCCTAAATTGGAGGTTTAAATTGTTAGAGTTGACCATGGTTTGACTTTTGTGAAGATGACTCCGAAATGGAGTTTTGAGGGCTTCAATAGCCCCGTATGGTAATTTTAGACTTAGGAGCGCGATCGGATGTGGATTTAGAGGTCTGTAGGTCGTTTCGGCATGAATTGGCGAAGTTAGGAGAATTAAGGTTTGGAAGATTTGGGAAGTTTGACCGGGAGTTAACTTTATTGATATCAGGGTCGGATCTCAATTTCGGAAGTTGGAATAGGTCTGTAATGTCATTTATGGCTTATCTGCAAAATTTGAAGTCAATCGGAGCCTTTTTGGTATGAATCGACACTAGTTTTGTTAGGAAGTTCAGAAGTTTCTTAGGCTTGAATCGATGCGCGATTCGTGATTCTAGTGTTGTTTTATGTGATTTGACGCTTTGAGCGTGTTCGTATGATAGTTTAGGACTTGTTGGTATGATTGATTGAGGTCCCCGGGGGCCTTAGGTGTAAATCGGACCTTGTTCAGTGCATTTCGAAACCTTAAGGTATTGCTGAAGGTGTTTCCGCGTTTGCATAGTCTTCAGGTATGGTTGGAGAATTACCTTTCACATTCGTGAAGAAATCCATGTGTTCGCGAAGGTTCAGGACTTTATGCACTGCGATCGCGAACTGGGATCCGCGTTCGCGAAAAGGAAAGGCAGCCTGGGGTGGGACTCACGTGTGTTGGTCTACACGTTCGCTAGAAGGGCTTCGCGATCGCGAAGCTTGGGAGTTTTTGTCATCGTGTTCGCGTGTGGATTCTTGCGTTCGCGTAAGAGGAAATCTAGGCAGTAATATTTTTGTGCTTTGCGAACGCGAGGCATTTTCCACATTCGCGAAGAAGGAATCACTAGGCACAGACTTAAGTTTCAAAATCAAGGGTTATTTCATATTTCACATTTTGGACTTAGCGAGCTCAGAGTCAGGCGAGTTTTTGGGAGATTTTCAGAGAGAACATTGGGGTAATAAATCCTAACTCGATTTTGGTTAAATTACACGAATCTATTGTTGTTTTTATCATCTAATTAGGGATTTGAGTTGAAAATTTGGGAAAAATTGTAGAAACTTCTTAGGCTAAAAATTGAGCATTTGAAAGGTGCTTTGAGGTCTGATTTGAGTAATTCTTGTATGGTTGGACTCGTTATCGAATGAGTGTTCGAGTTTTATAATTTTGGTCGGGTTTCGAGGCGCGTGCCTGGTTGGCCTTTTGGGTTGACTTTGTAATTCTTCACAAAATTGTAATTTAAATTTTTGAGTTAGTTTCCTATAGTTATATTTATAGTATGAAATTGTTTTGGCTAGATTCGAGCCGTTCAGTGTTGGGTAATCGAGGAAAGGCCTTCTAGTTGATTGAGTTAGCGCGATTTGAGGTAAGTGGCTTGCCTAACCTTGTGTGGGATAATTACCCCTTAGGATTTGGTGTTGTTTGTGAAAATTGTGATATGTGAAAGCTGTGTACGCAAGGTGACAAGTGTGTACACGGGCTAAACGTGGAAATTTTTGGTTTTAGCTATGTGGATTCCTTCCACGCCTTAATCGAGCTGCCTTAATATGTTATAGTCATAATTTTTAGTCTAATTTCACATGTCTACTTGTCTTATCTCTTACTTGCTAATTGCTCTACATGTTTAATAGAAGTTCTTGTTTCCTTTATTCCATAGTCATTATTTAACTGTTGAATTTTTTATTTGAATTTGCTATTCTTGGATTATCTTGTTGTTGAAATTGGTATTGAGTTGCAAATGTCGTGATTCCTATTGAGGCAAAGTGTATTATTTCATATTTTCCCCTATGTATTTTTTTTTTTTTGTTTGTTTGTTTTGTTTGTAAGTTAGGGAAGGGATCATGCAACCGCTACCCTTCTGGTGCGTTTTGGGTAAACTTAGCTAAAGTGTAATAGCTCACAAATTACAAATAAATTGCACTAAGCAAAAGCAAGTAACGTACATGCTCGATTGAAAAGAATGCATGAGTTTCTAACCTACGACCTCTAATTTGGGGGATCTTCTGCTCAATCAACTTGGTCACCTTTGCGGATTAATAATACGTAAATTGTCGTGTAACTTTATGCAATATTATTTTGTAAGAAGATGAAAATTATAACCAACTTATTTTTTGACCTATTATTGGCCGTTCGACCTTGGTCACCCCTAAAATGTTTTTTATTTTGTGCCCGAAATTGTTGGTTTAAAGAAAGAACAGAGAAATAAATTTTCTCTAGAAAAAATATGTAAAGGTATACGATGGAGAAAAGGGGGTACATTCTTATTTTGCACCGAGAAAAAAAGACTTAAGAGTTAGGTTTCTTTCTCCGGTGACCGTCACCGCACGGTTCACCTTAGACGGGAAAATTAGGAACTATTTTTGGAATCAAAATGTTCTTATTTTCCTGTTGAATTGATATATAGATTTTATGAGTTTGTTGGTATTGGAATCGTCTCGGAAAATATCATAAATAAATAATCAAAACTGTTATAAGGTCATATTACATATATTTTGAGACAAATTTCCAAAATATATTATTGATGATTTTGAGGAATTGTGTTGTGCCTAAGATATGATATTAGGTAGATTAGCAAAAAGAGGATGGATGAATTGTTTTTCATGTTGCATGCCGGTGGAGGACAACATTCATAATTCCTCTTTGGAAAATAGCATTATTCAACAATACAAAGCCACCAAATCTCCAGCACAATTTGCCAACATTTCTCTTAAAACTGGTAATTGGTCTGCCCTTTTCTCTCATCTCTCTTAATCTCAAGCATTTGCAATTTTCCATGATAACAGGCATGCAGGTTACGGGTTCGAGCCGGACCCTTACACCGGGTTGGTTGTCAGAATTTTCTGGTCAATTGAAGGACTTCCTTTGTTTTCTATATTCAGATTCGATTAAAAAGAAACTGATGTGAAAATGAACCACAATACATTAAAATGGGATTTGACATGAATAACCAGTTAACCCACATGTTAAAAATTATTGTTCCTTTCATTTGACACATTAGTGACATCGTTATTATATATGGGGAAAATGTTCAAATTTACCTTTTTACTATACGAAATATCTTAATTTTACTCTCCGTTATAAATTATTCATGCCCTTGCCATTAGCTAATTATTTGACTTTAACGGAGCTTTAGCATGGCTTTGATAGATTTCACTAGTCAAAATACTTCGAGAAGAAGGTTCAAATTTGTTCGTCTACTTTTGACTATGGTTTAAAATTAGCTAATGCTATACTCAGGGAAGCGAATATGACAATTTGCTAATGACAAGAGTATGGATGCCACAAAGTATAATGAAGGGTAAAATTAGTTATTCTGTAGAAGAAGTGAGTAATTTTAACCCTTTTCCCTGATATCATCGGTTTGATGGCGCCTTGCTACTTTTGTTTCCCCACGATTTGATGTTCATTGTATTTTTTGGCTGATGCCTTTTCTCTTGTTTCTTTTCTGTTATTATTGTCTCTCCTGTTGAGCCGAGAGTCTCCCGGAAACAGCCTCTCTACCCTTTTTAGGTTAGGGGTAAGGCTACATACACTTTACTCTCCCCAGACCCCACTAGTGAGATTTTACTGGGTATGTTGTTGTATTTTTTGGCTGAAACTTTGGGAATGACTAAATGAAAACTAAGTATTAATGTTACTAATCATTGAGTGATTGTTTATTTTCTGATTATGCTAAATATTCAGATAGTAGCAGAAGGAGATACATAGCTTCAGAAATAGAAAAATTTGGAAAGGGGAACATTGCAGCTCAGGCTTTCACATTCCGCGAGTTGTGTCTTGCAACTCAAAACTTTGATTGTGAATGTTTGCTTGGTTCTGGTGGTTTTGGTAAAGTGTACAAGGGCCATATTAAAAGCAAGAATATGGTATTCTCCTCGCATTTCTTTAATTTGATTAGCTTTCTTCAACTCAAAAATAAAAATATGGTTAACTATTATTTTGTTCTTTTCATGTTGCGTAGGATGTTGCTGTGAAGCAACTTGACAGGAATGGTTTCCAAGGAACCAAAGAGTTCCTTGTGGAAGTCCTGTTGTTGAGTCTTCTCCGTCATCCCAACCTTGTCAATTTGATAGGATATTGTTCAGATGGCGATCAGAGAATATTAGTTTACGAATTCATGCCAAATGGTTCATTGGAAGGTCATCTTCTTGGTATGCATTCGTATCCAACCTTCATTCATTGCAATACTCTTAGTTAATGTGATTTACAATATTATAGCGTCAATAACATGATTTCGAGTTTGATAGTTGCCTTTATTGAAATTACCCGTTGTTTGGCAGAACTTAGTGCAGATAATAAGCCTCTTAATTGGGATATGAGGATGAAAATTGCAGTAGGAGCAGCAAAAGGACTTGCATACTTGCATGAAACAGCTAATCCTCCGGTGATTTATCGAGACTTTAAAGCCTCCAACATACTTCTAGATGAGAACTTTAATCCAAAACTTTCTGATTTTGGGCTTGCCAAGCTAGGTCCAACTGGTGGCAGGACTCATGTCTCCACCAGGGTCATGGGAACCTATGGTTACTGTGCACCTGATTATGCTTGCACGGGTAAATTGACCGTTAAGTCGGATGTTTATAGCTTTGGGGTAGTCTTTTTAGAAATAATCACAGGAAGAAGAGTCATTGACAGCTCCAGACCAAGCGAAGAACAGAACCTCGTCAAATGGGTACGTTTTAAGCAATGTCGCTATACAACAAATACTCCATCTGTTTCATTTTATCGTACCTAGTCAAACAGTCATATAAATTGAAACAAGGGAATACTAATTTAGCAATGAGGAGCCTATCTTTATTTGATAAATTGATGGACAGGCACGACCGTTGATCAATGACAAGAAGAAGTTTCACTTAATGGCAGATCCGTTGCTGGGAAAGAACTACCCGACAAAGGCAATGTATCAAGCTCTAACAGTTGCAGCAATGTGCCTGCAAGAGGACGCGATTACGCGACCTCTAATCAGCGATGTAGTGACTGCTTTAGAGTATATATCTAGTATCAAGAAACATGAGAAGGAAGAGGCTGCAGCAGAAGACACTTTCAAATCCCCACCTGCATTGCAAACTATTACAAGTCATGTTGAACGTATTGAAAGTAATAAAGCTCACTGTATGAGAGAAAGATTCTAAAACCGTTTCCCCGTCACCAAACACTTCTAGGATTTTATGTAGTGTTGTCAATATGAATGTCCATAGATTTTCTTATATACAAGTAATCAAATAACAAAAATTCTTTATACGATCGGTGTATAATTTAAATCCTTCCTATAGATGCAACATTCCCCTTTGGAAACAAAATAGGAAGCCTTCTTTCAATACAATTCAGGTCATCTCCCACTTATTCATATTGATGATCATCACAGTACGTCGTGATCTTCATTATCAAAAATGAATTGCCTAAACATTAGAATTTGATATCTCTTGTATATTGTGATGCATCTCATTTTTCTTTTTTCATCTATTTTTCTTTTAACTTGGTTATATTTATTGGTACATCTACTGCAGTTTTCAAAGAAATTAAGGGAATTCAATGTTTATTATAAATATATAAAAATAATTTTAATCTTGTATAATTTTTGATGAAGGGATAGCTCTGCCCGTGTTAGTAGTCACCGAGAACGAAAGAACAACATAAGGAATCAGAGGATATTAAAAAAGTAATTGTTGGGGGAACAATGAGATAAACACCTTGGAAATTCCTTTCTACAAATTTCAACTTAATCTTGCTTCTATTCTTTTTTTAACATTTCTAACTTTTCCTTTTTCCTCATCTCAAAAATATTAAACATCTAAAGATATTGAAGGTGGATTCCATTAATAGAAACGTTGTTGGGAATAAACCTTCCTACAGAAATAATATTCACGGTAGTAACAGCGGAATAATACCATAATACCGAGATACGGTAATTAACAAGAATAAAACGAACAACAAGAACATAACGATTTTAACATGGAAAACCCTTCTAAATAAGGAAAAAAATTACGGGCCCGAGAGAAGCAAAGTAATCCATTATAATGAGGAATTTTACACTCCGTAGTCCCGAGTAAATACTCTAGGAACTACTATACACTCAAATGAAATAGCACTCTTTCAAGATTTTCACCTTGCTACAATATCGGTCACACTCTCTATTTTTCCTACACAATCTATTTTTGACAATGCCTGAGAAATACTCTCTGCAACTACTGTGTTACTTCTCTTTCTATGTGGTGCAATGAAGAAGTCGAGAACCTTCCTCATAGGGTGAAGTTGCCGCCCACTTGACTAATCAAGAGCATTGGTTCATTTGCAATTTGAATTGCAAGTTGTTAATTTGCATTCTTGCAAATTGTTTGGAAAAGCCGGTTTGGGATTTTGGAATCTAACTTCATCCTTTTTATTTTACTTTTATTTTTTATTATGGGGATGGACCCCACAATCTCCCACTCCAGACTCATTCTCCTGAAGCAGGTAATACCAGACTTCTAAATTGAGCGCATACCAACAAGTTCTTTGCATAGCTCGAACTTGTCTCTTGGTACCACCTTGGTCAGCATATCTGCATGATTTTCACTTGTAGAAATCTTCAAGACTTGTATAGATTCACTCTCTACCATTTTTCGGATCCAATGATATCTGACATCGATATGTTTGGTCCTTGCTTGGTACATAGAGTTCTTGCTCAAGTCTATTGCACTTTGACTGTCTCAATAAACAACATACTCCTTCTATTGCAAGCCAAGCTCGTGAAGGAACCGTTTCAACCATATCCTAGCCAGCTTCAGTAGTGGCAATATACTCCGCTTCAGTTGTAGAGAGTGCGACACACTTATGCAACCTTGACTGCCATGATATAGCTCCCCTTGAATATGTAAAAATATATCTAGTAGTGGATTTTCTATTATCGGTGTCACCTGCCATATCAGCATCTGTATAGCCCTTCAAGATTGGATCAGATCCTGCAAAACATAAACAATCTCCAATGGTACCTTTCAGATACCTAAGTATCCACTTGACTACTTCCCAATGTTCTTTTCCAAGATTTTCAAGAAACCTGCTCACAACACCAACTGCATGAGCAATATCAGGTCTAGTGCATACCATTGCATACATCAAACTTCCGACGACAGAAGAATAAGGAACTTCGGTCATGCTCTCCTTTTCCTCCATTATTGTAGGACACATCTTCTTGCTCAACTTCAGATGACTAGCAAGAGGTGTGCTGACTGCTTAACATTCTTCATGTTGAAGCGTTCCAGTACACTTTTAGTGTACATCTCTTAAGACATCCACAACTTTCTGCTTGTTCGCTCACGAACAATTTTCATTCCCATAATTTGTTGTGCTAGGCCCAAGTCCTTCATATCAAGTAACTAGGACAAATCTCCCTTCAACTTTGCGGTCAACCCCTTATCTTTTCCTACAATTAAATGTCATCCACATACAACAATAAAATAATAAAGTTGTTAATACCCAATTTTGCCATCATATTTCTCAAATAGTATATATACTTTCAAAAAGTCATTTTGTGTCATTATCTAGTTTACAAGCATTTTTTTTAAAATTTTCCATAGTTTTAGAGCTTTAAAATTGATTTTTCTTACATTTAAATTTCTTGAATATCTATTAATTACTCCTTCAAATTATTTTGTGATGACTTAATCAGCTAAAACTATTATTTGCACCCATAATACATGTTTCAAATATTGTTACTTCATTTTATAAAATTACATTAGTATTTTTAAGCTATTTGCACAATCTTGCAATAATAACCTATATTTTACAATTTTATTGCATTCGTCATTTTATTCAAGGTCAAAGTAGTATCTTACATTTTTATAATCTTCTACTATTGTTTTAAAATATTACTTTGCATAAATGATATTTTTATATTTTATTTAACTATTTTTATTAAATTATCTTCCCTTAATTCCCTATTTTAAATTTGGCCCAAAAATTAGGATGAATTTCGGACCTTAAGGTCCAAAGAAACCCCTGGCCCAATAACCTCATCACCTAAACGACCCAATTCCTCAACCCAGTCCAAAAACTAACCCCAGCCTATTTTAATCCCACCAGTTGATCAAAATTGGTCAACGACTCACAACATTTCCCCTCACTCTCCTTATATCCCCTCACCCAAACCCTAATCCCCATTCCTCTTCAGCAGCCACCCTCAAACACTCTTCCCTCCCCTAGAAAACCCTAGACGCCCTCTCGATCTTCTCCAAATCCCTCTCAATCATGAATTCCTTCCATGATTTTCTTGCCTTTTATGTATTATTTCAGTATTACCTGTAAGACCATGGTATCACTTAGTACTTGCCTAAACATGGCAAGTACTATCTCTTAGAATCTGATTGTTCAATTCCAATCGCTTGAATCTGAACGAAATCTCGTCCATGTGCATCATGGCCAGGCTATATCGGTCCGATTAGCCAAAATCTCCGGCCAATTTCCGATCTATGTCAATTAGGGTTTACCTAATTTTTTTCATCTGATTTTTTACTGCTTCTGCATGTTATTATTTCCTTATTCGGGTTGAGTTTACAGTGTTTCCTTGATTCGTTTGCTTGATGTCTACTGCTATATAAACCCTTCTCATTCCCCTTTAATTGAGAGATTTTTACCTAAAAAACTCAAAGCTATTATTCGTTTATTATCTCATTCTCTATTCTGGCTCTTGGCCGGCTGAAAGCCAAGGCCACGAGAATTCAATTTTTTCAACTTTTCTTGGTGCGAGCACTGCCCGAGGTTCGTTTGAAGCCCTTCGGAACTTTGACGCATTAAGATCTTGGGTTCTATTGCTCTTTGTTTGCGTTCAGAATACTATGGAGTTTGTTCTTCTTTGTTTGTCTATTTGTCAACTGATAACTAGTATGTTTCTTAGCTTTTGCAATTTTTTTTTTGTGTTCATGATCTGCATATCCTACAACGACTCGACCGATCATTTTGAGCATTTGCACTTCGCTCGGTAGTTTGAGGGCGTGAGTATCTCCGTATGATGAATTATGACTCATGCGAATCGTCGGTTTTGGATTTCAGGTTATTCAAAATCGTTTTGGAAGAATGAGTTCGTTGTTGAAGCTTTATGTTGAAAGATTTGACTAAGTTTGAATTTTGAGAATTTGACCCTGGAACGGAGTTTTGATGGTTCCGTTAGGTCCAGATAGTGATTTTGGACTCGGGCATATGCCCAGATTTTCATTTGGATGTTTCCAGAAGGTTTTGGCACTAATTGGCGAAAGTTGGAGATTGGAAGGCTTGGGAAGTTCATAAGTTTGATCGGAAGTTGACTTTAAAGATATCGGATTCGGATTGTGGTTCCGAGAGTTGGAATAACTTCGTCATGTCATTTGGGACTTGTGTGCTTTTGAGTTCATTCCGGGATGATTTGATGTGTTTCGGCGCGTGTTTTGGAATTTTGAAAGTTCAAAGTTCATTGGGTTCGAATTGAGGTGTGATTCATCGTTTCGATGTTTTTATGTGTGTATTGAAGCCTCGAGTAGTTTCATGTTATGTTATGTGACTTGTGGTATGATTGGACTGGGTCACGAGGGGCTTGAGCGTGTTTCAGATTGATTTCAGATCATTTTCTTCAATATTGCAGTTGCTGGTTCTGGTGTTCCGCACATGTGATTGGTATTGCGCAGGTGCGATGGACGCAAAAATGAGCCCAACATCTCAAAAGCGAGATTTCATCGAGGGGTAGAAGTCCGCAAATGCGTAAGGATTTGCGCAGAAGCGCTACCGCAGATGCGGTCGTGAGCATCGCGGAAGCGATCCCTGAAGGGTCAAGGCTACCTCGCAAATACAAGCCTCTTTTCGCAAAAGCGAAGTTCGTCGGTGCGGCCTCTTGTCCGCAAATGCGGAACCTGCTGGGCTGAACCTATAAAATTGAGGTTTTGGTTCTTTCTTCATATTGTGAGATGTAGGACTCGGATTGAGGCGACTTTTGGAGAAATTTTCGTCGCAAGGATTGGGGTAAGTGTTCTACACTCGGTTTTGACTATATTCCATGAATCTATCTTCGATTTTTGCTTTTGGTTGATGATATCTAAGGAGGAAATTGGGGGTTTTGGCCTAAAGTTTCATAATATGAATATTTGAGTTTTGAACATCAAATTAGAGTCGTATTTGAGTGAAACTAGTATGGTTGGACTCGTAATTGAATGGATTGTCGATTTTTTTGAGTTTTGTCGGGTTCCATGATGCGGGCCCGGGTTGGGATTTTGGGCCGATTTCGGGCTTCGATTCAAGATTTGATCTTTTATGATCGGGATTGGTTCCTTTAGCATTGTTTGATGTATTTGAATTGTTGTTGGTCAGTTTTGAGCCGTTTGGAGGGAGGAACGCGTGGGATGACATATTTGGAGCATCATTTTTGTGTGAGCACGTGCATTTGGGACTTATATGTCCGTTTGTATCCTTATTGGTGGGATTTTGTGACTGGGTGACTATATGGTGAGTATGATTTGATGGAGAGATGTGTTCAGATTGTTTGAATGTGACAAGAAAAGCTGCTGGAAATGTAGCAAGGACTTTTGGGTGTTTGTCTTCTGTATGGATTTGGCGTATGGCCTCGAGTTACGGGATGTGTTGAAGGACCTCTAATGTAGTTTGGTTGTGGAGTGAAGTAGATCTTCATGTTGTGCTATGGGTTCATACTCTGGGAGATAAAATGATTGTGTAATAGTTATGATTATGGAGGAGTATAGAGAGATATATTTTTTAGGCTAAGCAGGTGGGGTTATCTCCTGCGGGGTGTCTTGAGGTTGTGTGATCCTTATGTTATTTTATAGCGAGTTCTCTTTTACCAGTGAATGATATATGTTGTAATTTTAGTTTAGATCGCTTGTGGAAGTTGGCCTGACTATTACAATGGTGAATGCGGGATTTGCAGATAATTTGAGGTACTATATGGTTTGCATTATAGGAGCTCATAAAGGATTTAGTTGAATCTCACTGCGGTATTATGGCAGTAATAGAGTATGGGCATTTTGAGTTATTGTGTGTTTTAATATATGGCTTTGATCCATGTGGGGGAGTCTGCTGTCGACGAGTTGATTGCACGATTATGTGATGAAGTGGTTTCTATTTGAGGTATAATTGTGAATCAGTTATAGCTGCAGGTGTTGAGAGTGAGGATGACTTGAGTAAGGGAATTTCTGGATACAGGTTGTATTTCACTCTATGGGTATATGAGAATCATGGAATAATTGAGTGATTAGTTGTAAAGGATGTAGTATGCGTGGAATAGGAGATTTCTCGGTTGCTTAGAAGTGTGGGTTACTCCCTTGGGTATTGGTGTGCTAATGGGGCACTGGTCGTTCGGTCCCTTGGTCGGTTAAATTAAGATTTGAGTAAAGTGAATGACTCTCGAGAATGGTCCTAATGGGTTCAAGATTTGTATGTAACAATTGGGAATCTTCAGGATGTGTATTTGGCTAGAAACTGAGATTTACATTGGAGGGTGTCAAGGCTTGTGACATTTTTATATCATTATGGATTCTACATATCAGTAGCAGGAAGGTGAAGGCAGTGGCTTTAGACTCGCAGAGAGTCTCTTCCGAGTAAGTATTTGGGTTGTGTCACTTTTTGGGGTTCTTAAGAGAACATTATTTAGCAGCTTATGAGCCTTAGGGCGGTGTGGTTTATGCTAGGGTCTCGCGTGGTGAGTTTTGGTTGAGGATTGTGGTATTATGGCGAGGAGAAGAATCAATTTGAAGGTAATCCAGAAGGAACTCAGAGAAATATGACAACTTGGTAGTGGGTTGGATCGACATGGTAATGGGTAAGATCGATTATTTGGGTGCTTATGATGTGGTGATTTTCTACGCGTGATTCGTGGCAATGATCTTGGGTTTTTGCGACCTACGTAGATTGGTTGAGTTAGAGGGATTCAGTCTCGATGGTTTGGCTAAGTGCAAATGGATTTCGGAGAGCTCTTGATGGTTTCCACCATGATTTGATATGTATATTTCCTACTCATGTGTGGGGCATGTTGCGTATTGTGATTTCTCCAGAATGAAACCAAATGGAAAGTTCTTGGTAATCGAGTATGTAGTTGCTTGCGACTCGGATTTGGTTTTGAGGTTTTCGTATCTTTCATATGATGGCATAATGGGTGCGGTGTGTTGCGTAGTATAGAGAATTGCAGGTGCAAGGTCACAATTCGGTTTTGAAGGGAAGGTCATGAAACTTGTGGCCGCATGGATGGTTTAAGATGATTAGTAATGATGTTACTATTTGGTATGGCTTGATGTGAGTATACATTTCAGGAAGGGCAATGTGTTTGAATTATGGGAACTTCATCGGTTCTACGGCACTCTCCTGGTTGATCGACTGCAGATATTCAAATTTTGCTTTGTGGCATAGAAGGATTATAGAGGTATTACTCGTGGTGGTATGATCGTACATTAGAGGAGTATTGGACATCTTACGGGTGGTGTTGGGATCATATATGGTGGTACGTGTGTTATGTGGGTTTGGAGACTGGGAGTTCTCACGACCAGATTGTTTCATAGTTGTGGGCTGTAAGGTTGTGGCCGAAGCTAGCTAAGTGATAGTTTGGGTTGTGGTTTAGTTATTGTGGACTTTCGAAGGATTATTTATCTATTTGTGGGTGGCCAGAGTCGATTTGGGGGTCCATGGGTAGGCACCATTAAGATGTGAATTCTACATCGAGTTGGATTGGTGGACTCCATAAAGCGATTGTTGTGGGAAGTGCTATTCAGTTGTTGCTAAGCTTATTCCTGTTCTGAAATGATTTATGAATTACTCTTCTATGTTGCGAGGAGTTGTTATTCGTTGGTTTTGAGTGCACATGGTGTGGTTCTATTGTGGTCTTATAACAGAGTTTGAGTGAGATGAGCAATTGGGTATTGCATGATTGAGGGCGTATTGGTTATGTTCTTTCAGGATTTGTGTGGCATTGTATTGTCTGATTCTCCATGATTATGGTAATGCACTTTGAGTACTTGATGTCGAATTTTGCCTGGTTATTGATTTTGAGCAAGGCGGGGCGAGGTATATAATATGGACCAACATTTGGATGGAGTCACACATTACAACGAAGTTATGTTGAGAGATGATCCTTTGTGTTGGGATCGTGTGTTCTGGTTCTACACTGTGTGCTAGGATCTTAGCATGGTGTTGTGATGGTACTTGTTAAGCTGGCAGAACTGTCCTCTCATTTGAGGCATTTTCAGGGTTGAGTACATTTGGAATGTTGCTATTTGGTGCACGGGTCGCACAGATTGTGGCTTTAAGCTGTATTGATGTGTCATGTCACTAGAGTGATTAGGTTAAGTGAGAGGAGGTCATCATACCTAGTATGGGTGCTATCAGATCTGGTTGCGGTATGTTTGGAAGGATATTGATGCTGATCGGCTTAGAAATTTGCTATAATTCCTATCGAGGGAGAGGTGGTTTCTCATCTTGTTGATCCGACGAATGGTTATAGGTTTCTGCGTGTTTCTTTCATCATTGGCAGTATATGAAGGTGTTAGAGCGAGGCATTATTTGATAAGAGGTGTATTACCGGCATTGAGTTGTTTGAGCAGCTACCGTGATTGGAAATTATCGCTATGAGTGTTTGAACTATGTGGTATATCATGTGAATTCAACTTGGGTTATGACTATGGCTTGATACATCTTGTTCAAACTTATACAGCGTGTGGATGCGAGATTCTAATCTTATAGGAATATTGGATGTAGAAATTGGATTCTAAGGCTTATGGGCTAGGTTTGATGGAGAAATTTCAGTTATGTTGTGTTATCATACCTATATGGGATAGGGTGACGTGGGATCACCCCCGGTATGTGCATGTTAAGGTTATCGCTCGGTAGTTTGAGGGCGTGAATAGCTCTGTATGATGTATTATGACTCATGCGAATCGTCGGTTTTGGGTTTCAGGTTATTCGGAATCGGTTTGGAAGAATGAGTTCGTTGAAGCTTTAAGTTGAAAAAGTTAACCAAGTTTCACTTTTGAGAATTTGACCCCGAAATGGAGTTTTGATGGTTCCATTAGGTCCGAATAGTGATGTTGGACTCGGGCGTATGCTCGAATTAGCATTTGGATGTTTCTAGAAGGTTTCAACACTAATTGGCGAAAATTGGAGATTTGAAGGCTTAGGAAGTAAGTTTGACCGGAAGTTGACTTTGAAGATATCTGATTCGGATTGTAGTTCCGAGAGTTGGAATAGCTTCGTCATGTCATTTGGGACTTGTTTGCTAATTTTGAGTTCATTCCAGGATGATTTGGTATGTTTCGACGCGTGTTTTGGAAACTTGAAAGTTAAAAAACCATTGGGTTCGAATTGAGGTGTGATTCGTCGTTTCAATGTTTTTATGTATGTATTGAAGCCTCGAGTATGTTCATGTTATGTTATGTGACTTGTGGGAATGATTGGACAGGGTACCGAGGGGCTCGAGCGTGTTTTGGATTGATTTCGGATAATTTTCTTCAATATTGCAGCTGCTGGTTCTGGTGTTCCGCACCTGCGATTGGTACTGCGCAGGTGCGATGTCCGTTGAAGCGAGCCCAACATCACAGAAGCGAAATTTCATTGAGGGGTAGAAGTCGTCAAATGCGAAAGATTTGCGTAGATGCGGTCATGAGCATCGTAGATGCGGTCCCTAGACGGTCAAGGTTGCCTCGCAAAATAGAGGTTTTGGTTCTTTCTTCATATTTTGAGATGTGGACCTCGGATTGAGGCGATTTTTGGAGCAATTTTTGTCGCAGGGATTGGGGTAAGTGTTCTGCACTCGATTTTGACTATATTCCATGAATCTATTTTCGATTTTTGCTTTTGGTTGATGATATCTAAGGAGGAAATTGGTGGTTTTGGACTAAAGTTTCACAATATGAATTTTTGAGTCTCGAACATCGAACTGGAGTCGGATTTGAGTGAAACTAGTATGGTTGGACTCGTAATTGAATGGGTTGTCAGATTTTGTGAGTTTTGTTGGGTTCTGAGGTGTGGGCCCGGGTTGGGATTTTTGGCTTCGATTCAAGATTTGATCTTTATGATCGAGATTGGTTCCTTTAGCATTGTTTAATGTATTTGAATTGTTGTTGGTTAGTTTCGAGCCATTTGGAGGGCGGAACGCGTGGGATGGCATATTTGGAGCATTGTTTGGCCTGCTCGGCATTGGTATTGGCTCGTTTGAGGTAAGTAACTCTTCTAAACTTAGTGTTGAGGGTATGAAACCCCGCAATACATTTTATGTGATTGGTATTGAGGTGACGCACATGCTAGGTGACGAGTGTGTTGGCGCGCACCCTGTGTATTGGGACTTTGAGGTTCCCATGGCACTGTATAGTGGCCCTATTTGTTGATATATGTGTTTCCACCATGAGATAAAGTATCTGAGCTGTCAACGGTGCTAAATATCATGTTTAGGCTTTTATGTTGATATTGTTAGGACCCATAGTTGTCGTTTCTTGCTGTCATCTCACTGATTTCATTGATATTTTGTACTCAGTCATATGCATTCATATCATATCTCAGTCTCAGTGTTGTTTATTAATACATCATATCATTGTTGTCGGGCTAGTTTCATGACATTGTGAGCCCGAGAGTGAGACTGGAGAGATTGATGGCTGAGTGAGGCTGAGAGCCTGATTGTGAGTGACATCTATGGGATCGGGCTGCATGCCGCAACATGTTATATTGATTTATGTCTGGATTTGGTTTATGATAGTGCTTGGGCTGTAGGATCCCCTCCGGAGTCTGTACATACCCCCCAGTGAGCGCGGTTGATTATATTGAGGGATGGATCTTCACTGGACATGGATCTTGTCCGAAGAATTATATACTTGGAGATGGATCTTCTCCATGGGTATGAATTGATCTTCCTCGGTACTGAGTGATTGATGATCAGTGATGTATATACTCCGGGACGGATCTTCCCTTGGTCGTATCAGCCATATACAGTACCGAGTGGTTGAGCATTGATGAGTGGAAAGAGTGAGATAGTGAGATTGAGTATTCTGGGAGTGTGAGTACATGATTCATCTTTGGGATACATGGCATTGGCATGCATACATGACATACATGCATAGAGATGCTTTTTTCTCATGTTGTACGATATCATCTCATTCTTGATTTTTCTTACACACATTGGTATGTGGGCATAGGGGGGGTTTTATACTTGTTATCTGGAAAGGAAATGAAACTTTGAAAGGATTTTGAGAAAAAATACAGTTTTCAAACTTACCTGTATTTTTGGCAATTTCGGCAAAAGAATTGAATTTCTACTAAGATATTTTAAAAGCATGCCTATTTGCTGGAACTGTGAACGAGTTGAGCATTTTTACTTCTGATATACCCCTTTACTACTTGTGTTATGTTTTTATGAACTATTGTACAATACCGGTATTGGACCCGACCTTATGATAGCTCGTCACTGCTTTCAACCTAAGGTTAGGTTTGTTACTTACTCAGTACATGGGGTCGGTTGTACTGATACTATTGCGTGCAGATTTTGGCTGCAGTGTTGCTGTGTTCGATGGTTGCTGGATTTGAAGATGTACTCGTGCCCATGTTGCAACTGCCTCTGTTGTTCGGGGTAGCCTTAGAATTGTGTTGTTTATGTACTTTTCAAACAGACTATGTATTCATTTCATTTCCGCCTTGTAAGCTCTATTCTTAGAAGCTCATGATTTGTACTACCAGTCCTTGGGAAATGTAATAGATCCAGATAATTTATTCTGTTTAATTGACTTGTTAACGTGTTTGAGGTTGGATAGTTTTTAGTTGGCTTACCTAGAGGGTTGGGTTAGGTGCCATCATGACTAGCGGATTTTGGGTCGTGACATATTCATACCTCTAAGTTCAACTTTGTTTTCATTGAACTTGTTTCATGTTCTGAACTCCTTTAGCATTGATTTTACTTAAGAATTTTAGTCCTGAAATATGTATTTGTACATGATTAACTTGAATAATTTGGACTCCTTTAAACTCGCTTAGACTAGTAGATTAGTATCTGAATGTTTACCTTTGTTTCTTAACATGAGTCTGCTTCCATGCTTTGTCCTGAATCGTTGTAATGACTAGTTCATATTTGAAATGTGTTTAGGGCCTTCATGTTAACTATGATCCGCTCCCATGCTAGTTTTATCACTTTATTATGTTTAGGTCTACTAAATCTTGTACCCTCTCGTGATTATTTGACACTTTAGAATAGCTGTCCTAACTAGCATTACTCCCTATAAAGTTATGATATTGGTCTGTTTTCATGGTTTTATGGTATTGTGATGCTTAACTTGAATAAGTTTGACTCCTAGGTCTTAACCCCTTTGGGTTAGTGCTTTGCTTTGAACTTGTTTTGGCATTGTGACTTTAATATAAAAAATTTGATTCCTTTAACTCTCAATATGTTTGCTGCCAATATGTTATCTCTTGCTAAGTGTTGGACCTATAATAGCAACCTGCCCTCTAAGTTTTGTTGAACCTCTTGATTGGCATGTTCTGTGTTTTTAAGAAACTCTACCATGTCTGCTTCTGAAATGCAAGTGTATCTCTCCAAATTCTGTCGCTGAGTCTTGTTCTATCAGTCTTGTTTGCTATCCATATCATTCTGATCCTGTGATTCTTGGCTGGCTGAAAGCCAAGGCCAGCAAGACTCTCACTATTGCCCTCCCTAGTGTGAGCATTGCTCGAGGTCCATTTGAGGCCCTTGTGAACACATACATACTAGGGCTTGGGGTCTTTTGGCCATTCTCTTTACTTCTGATACTTGAGTTATCTCAATACTTTCCTCATTCTATCTGTTGAATATACAAGCTGTTTAACTTGATTTCAGGGTAACTCGATGTTTGGTCATGTGGTCAATCTGTGGTTCGGGGTTTCCCTGTGATTTTTGGGTTGATGATGGATGTAGTCCCTATTAATCAGAGTGTGCTAATTTGGTGAAGAAGGAGTTTTGTTGAAAGCCCAAGCAATGCTGGGTATTTCTTCTGGGCCTTTTATAGATCCTCTATTATTGTTTGTATAATTCCTTGTAATTACATTCGTTACTGGGTCTGTAATAACTGTGTAATAAATAATTGAGAGTATTAGTAAAATGGGGAAATAAGTATACTTAATGTTTGCAGGAAAGGGTAGCCAACATGCTTATAGGATTCATATGATTTATTTACCCAACCTGCTATATATGCCTTTCAATTTTTGGTGAACTGTTAGAAATCATGTCATTAGAGAATCACACACACACACTACTCGTTTGCCGTTAAACATGGGCTCAAATGCTTCATCTATTTCTATGTCTACTGCTATGTGTTTCTAGACAGCATGCCTATAGGAAGTAACACTCCTTTAATTCGCATAACTGCTTCAAATGCATTAGAAATCATGCATGTAGGATTTTTAATTAGTTAATTGCCATTGCTATCATGATGCTCACCTAGAAAACATGTCTATGGGGACTAGATATAGGGAATCAGTTCCAATTTCCATTCTTTATAAATTCTGCCTATAGGATATCACTACTCGTTTTATTGCTGAGCTTTTACAACGCTATTTTATGGCCACGGTTAGAAGGCACGAGTAATCCTAAGTATTTTTCAATCGATTCACTGTTCTTCATTGCGAAAATCACATAGGAATCATTCCAATAGGTTTAATAACTTATTTCCTTAATAATCAGCTTGCGATAACCATAATTTTTAGGAATCATGTCTATAAGTGGCGCCTTAACTGCCTTCCTGTTTGAATCCATGGTCATCTAGAAATCATGTTTATTGGGTTTAATGATCCCTAATTTTGCCTCAGTCCTAAGACTATTTTAACGCATGGTATAAGAACCAGTTTTACGTGCATTTACTGTCTAAGTGTTGAGGCTAACTTGAGCCCCTAACTGCCCTTATGTGAAGTCCTATGTGTTTTTTTATTTCGCCTAGTTTTTAAACATTTTGAACAGCCTAAGTAAAGTCTAGAACCACCTAGATATAGGTCCAATGCCTCCTGGACCATAGGTATGGGACGGATAGTGCACGCATAGGGCACGACTTAGAATTGAATTAGAGCGTCTTTATGTAAACAACTTAAACATAGTAATCGGGTAGCAGGAGATGATAGTCTATGCCTGCTGGATAATATGAGTAACTCCTTATCGCGAGGGATTTATGAAGTATTATTTATGTTGCACGGGGTGATCCTTTAGGCTAAAAAAACATAGGACCCCCCCTCCCCCCCTTTATCTTCTTTATTCGTCATTGTCTAATATAGATTTAATAGTTATATTCCTGTAATACTTACTTCTCATTGTGTCAATAATATCCTTTGATCTTTACCCTCTGTGTTGTCTTACCTATTTGTAATCCACATAGTTTTAAGTTCGGCCGGGACCCACAGTTGTGGACCTCAAAGAGTGCCTAACACCTTCTCTTTGAGGTAATTTGAGCCCTTACCTGATCTTTGGTGGCATTGACTAGTCAAACAGAGTTATCTGCATAATAGGTGCCCTAACGCACCTTAATAATCGTTAGGTGTTGACTCTTCTTTTCTTAACACCCCATCTCCTATCCAAAAGAGTTGTAATATATCGAAACCTGATTCTGCAAGAAAAAAGGGCGCGACAACATAACGCCTCTACTGGGGATATACTTAGGCTCTTACCATAATGAAATTGACTTATGTGGATTATTTTATTTGTTATAAATGCACATCCCTTCCCTTCTCCACCTTTACATGTTTAAAATTGTTATAACCTGCACATCCCTTCCCTTCCCTACCTCTATTTGTTTATAACATGCACATCCCTTCCCCGTTCACCACTATTTGCTACGTCTGCTCTTTATTTTATTTAACTACTGCTATATCATTCCTCTCCCATCCCTACTCCCTTACTTGATTTCTCGCATATATTCCACGAACTAACTTCTTCTTTTGTCTTTCTTTTTATGTTTATCATGTTTTACCTTACCACTGTCTTTATTGCTTTACATATTTATCATTCAAATACTTGACAACACATTATTATCTCTGCATAAAGCATGCTCCACATCATACTCCACCCATGCCAATTATCAACATAGCAGTGCTTAATGAGTGTCCGTGCTCTTCCAAAATTACCCTTTTAAAATCAGAAAGGCTTATTTGCGGTAGACTAGTCGATCAGCGGTGCAATCGGCGGTACCGTGCCTTTCCCTCTCAAGTTGTCCACTTGAGAGTAGCAGTCTAGACCATTCTAGAAACCTTACTCCAACATCAAATGTACATGCATCATGTTAAAACCTAGTACGGGTTATGACGTTATCAACGTAATAACCTGCTAAGATAAGCCTCGCCCAAAGCCCGAGGGGATTTCCACAATCCCAAAGGACATTACCATGCTATGTTCATTACTTGGAGAAAATGTGCCAATATGTTGATCATTGTTGGGCCAAGAAACTAAATGATTTTGAAGATTGACAAAGGAACTCAAAGATGAACCAGGTCCATCACGGGAGACATAGACACATGCAGAGTTAAAGGCACGTGAGGTGCACATGCAGGAGATAAACGAGATCTGTGAATTAAAGAGATATCTCCTGATAGAAAAGATTGCAAAATGATAAGGAGAAGGACTCTTTATTCAGTAAGAACATAATCAAAATAAGGAAGGATTTAAGGAGATGAGATTAAGTAGAACTATTCCACCAAGGAAGAGTAGCATTAGAATTCTAGTAAATCTCTTGTCTACTAATCCTATATATTTCTCAGTGTTCTTATTGTACAGGTATGCACAAAAGCAGAAGCTAAGCAAGAATTGAGAGCAAAATTAGCAAGGCAATTTTGCAAGCAGTTCGTGTGAGAATTAAGTGTGCGACTCTGAAGCTACTTGAACCAGCTAGAAGAACCAGTTCCAACTGTTGTCTTGTAGTCTAGTTTATTTGTAGTAGGTGATTTTAACTTGTACCTTTTTAGCTTTATCTAGAAGCATCTGTAATAGGTACTGTGTGTTTCAAGTTATAGCTAACTTGGAGTTTGTCGCAAATAGTTAGAGGCTTGTTTTCCACATAGGGATTAGAGGTAATCCTAGGTTTACAAAAGAGTTTTTGTAAATGCTGTCTGGCTCACTGATTTAGTAAATAGTTTGGGAAAATCCTACTAGGAAGTAGATCGTGTTTTTTTCACCTTTTGAGCCAGGTGTTTTCCACGTAAAATATCTTTGTGTTCTTTAATTTCTGTATTTATTATTCCGCAAACTGTAGGAGTTCGAACACATAGAAGAACCCGGTCCTTCTATAACAAGTGTACGCAAAAATCAGACACCACACAAATCACCCCCCTCGTGTGTGGTATTGACGTTTAGAACATCAATTGGTATCATAGCGGGTTATCCTTGAAGAGGCTAACACCTTAGGAAAAGATCAAGATGAGTGCACCACATGGGAACTGGGAAGGACAATCAATTGCTAGGCCACTACTCTTCAATGGCCAATACTACTCCTGGTGGAAGAACATGATGAAATATCACTTAATTGGTGAAGACTATTAGCCGTGGGACATAGTTACCGATGGTACCTTGGCCACCATGAAGAAGACTGTTGAAGGTGTAGATGTGCCAAAGACAAGAGTTGATTGCACTGCTGAGGATTTAAGAAAGTGGGAGAAGAATGCTAAGGCCAAGAAGTGGCTTGTGTGTGTACTTGGTCCAGATGAGTACAACAGAATTCAAAGTTGTACTACTGCCAAGGAAATTTGGGACACTTTCCAAGTGGCTCATGAAGGAACTGCTCAAGTGAAGAGATCCAGAAGTACTCTACTATATTCTCAATATGAGAATTTCTCTATGAAGGAAGGAGAGACCATTCAAGAGATGTACACTAGGTTCACTACGCTGACAAATGAACTGAAATCTCTTGGAAGAACTCTTCTTGAAGAAGACAAGGTTGAGAAGATTTTGACAAGGGTTCTGCCAATCTCTTGGGAGAGTAAGATCACTGCAATTCAGCAATCCAAGAACATTGCAACTCTTAAACTGGATGAGCTAATTGGAAATCTCACTGCCTATGAACTTAGAAGGCAGACAATAAAGCTGGATGCTCCCAAGAAAGAAAGGAGTTTGGCACTGAGAATCACTGAACGAGCAGAACTAGAGGAAGATGAAATGGCTATGATCACCAAGGATTTCAAAAATTATCTTATGAGAAGGAAAATCTCCTCAAGAGGTGGAAATTACAACAAGGCAAGAGTACCAGAAAAAACCACCAATGAGGGCTGCTACAAATGTGGGAAAACTGATCATCACATCAAAAACTGCCCTCAGTGGGAAGTTGAATAGAAAAGGGAAAGGTCTGAAAGAAGGAACCGGAAGAAGGAACAGGTTCATCCCAAGAAGAACAAAATGTCAACAAAGGCTATGGTTGCTGCTTGGGGAGAAAGTTCAGATGAATAATCAGATGATGGAGATGGAGATGAACAAGCACTTATGGAGATTGGCGAATCAGATGATGAATCTAATGAGGAATCTGAGGTAAGTATATTTCATCTCAAATACAAGATTAATTTCTTGTCCAAAGAAAAACTCTCTGAATTACTACTAGACTTTATCGATGAATCAGAAGTAATGAATAAAGGAAAAGGAACAACTGTCTAAGGAGTGTATAATCTTGAAAGAAAAGTGTAAAAACCTGGAACTCAGAGTCAGTGATACTGTGAGTGAATATACTGCTATGAAGAACCATGTTTATCCACTTGAAACAAATGTCCTAGCGTTAAAATCTGAAAATATAAAACTGAAACTAGGAACTAATAAAAAGACAACTGAGAGCTCTCAACTCATCTTAGAAGAAAAGGTAGGTAAATTAAAGGATGAGTTGTATAAGAAAGATGAACAAATAAGAGTTTTGAAGGAGGAACTTGGTAGGGTTAAGCTTGAATTAGACAGAACTTGTAAATGGAACAAATCCTCTGATGCTTTGATATGGATACATGAACATTATATTAGCAATAATATAGGACTTGGCTTTCGGAGTCAGCTGCCCAAATGGGATCCTAAAATTAAGTACCTCACACTTCCTGAGAACAAAATATGTACCCACTGTGGTAAGACTGGTCACTACAAAAGTGAATGTAATGCAAAAGAGCCGGCCAGTCAAAAGAACAAAAGTTGTATTCGAAGGAAAAATTGGTTACAAAACTGGGCTACAAAGAATTTAATTCATCCTTTTGCCTATAGAAAGGGACCCAAACTAGTTTCGGTTCCTAAGACTAACCTCTAATTTTCTTCTGTAGGTTCAAGTGAAAGTAAGTAGCCAAATATGGTACATGAACAGTGGTTGTTCAAAACACATGACTGGCAACAAGGACCAGTTCCTTTCACTTGAGGACCTCAAAGGAGGAAATATCTCCTTTGGAAATGGAAAGAAAGGTGAAATCATTGGGGTTGGTAAGGTGGGTAAGGATGACACACGTTCCATTGAGAATGTTTATTTTATAGATGGCTTGAAATATAGCCTGATCAGTGTATCACAATTGTGTGACAGAGGTAACCTGGTAGCATTCACATCTACAAAATGTTTTGTAATAAATCTTATCACTGACAAGATTGTTTTGCAGTGAAAAAGAGTGAACAATATTTACATCATAGATATGTCCACACTGTCAGAAAATGAATTAACATGCTTGAGTGTGCTGGACAGTGATCCCCTCCTTTGGCACAAAAGACTTGGACATGCAAGTTTGAGTCAACTCAACACATTAGTCTCCAATGACTTAGTGATAAGTCTGCCTAACATTAAGTTCAAGTAAGATAAAGTTTGTGAGGCTTGTGCAAGGGGGAAGCAGGTAAGATCCTCTTTTAAAAACAAGAAAATGATAAGTACCACCAGAATGGTGGAGCTGGTCCATATGGATCTATGTGGTCCTATGAGAACATTAAGCAGAGGTGGTAAGAGATATGTGATGGTGCTTGTTGATGATTATTCTAGATTTACCTGGACATTGTTTCTAACATCTAAAGATGAGGCATTTGACATGTTTACTTCTTTTGTTAGAAAAATTCAGAAACAATTAGGAAATCAACTTGCATCAATTAGGTCTGATCATGGCACTGAATTTGAAAATGCTAAATTTGCTGAATTTTGTGATGAGCATGGCATAGATCATAATTTTTCTGCCCCTAGAACTCCACAACAAAATATAGTGGTTGAAAGAAAGAATAGAACACTTGAAGATATGGCTAGGACTATGCTTCTTTCTAGTAAAATACCTCATAGCTTCTGGGCAGAAGCTATAAATACTGCATGCTATATCATAAATAGGTGCATGACTAGACCACTTGTAGAGAAGACTCCCTATGAGTTACTTAAAGGGAGAAAGCCCAATATATACAACCTTAGGGCTTTTGGTTGTAAGTGTTTTGTGCACAACAATGGTAAGGACTCCCTAGGTAAGTTTGATCCCAGAAGTGATGAGGGAGTATTCTTGGGATATTATTCATTTATAAAGTTTATAACAAAAGAACTATGTGTGTTGAAGAAAGTGTGCATGTGGTTTTTGATGAAACTAACATTCTTTCTAAGAGACAGGATCAAGAGGATGAAGAAATTGGGCTGGTCAGAAACTCAGTCCAAAATGGAACAACACTGGAGGAAGGAACAGGTTCATCCATCTCGGGCAACATGACAGGGGGAACTGAACAACAAACTAATTCTTAAACCTCATCGGAACCTGTCCCTGATCCTGTTCCATAGCAACAAGGCACTGTAGGAACTTCAAGAAGTAACCAGCTGGTTGTGAAACCACACAAATATCAAAGTTCTCACCCTATTGAGAACATTATCACTGATCCAACTTCTGGAATCAAAACCAGATCTTCTTTGAAGAATCTTTGTGTTTTTGATGCTTTCCTATCTCATATTGAACCTAAAAATGTTGCTGAGGCTTTGCAAGATGCAGACTGGGTAAATGCAATGCAAGATGAACTCAACCAATTTTAAATGAGTCAAGTTTGGCATCTAGTACCAAGACCCTTGGATAGATCAGTAATTGGCACAAAGTGGGTCTTCAGAAACAAACTTGATGAAGATGGAACAGTTACAAGAAACAAGGCAAGATAAGTGGTTCAAGGATATAGTCAGGAGAAAGGCATAGACTATGATGAAACTTTTGCTCCGGTGGCAAGGTTGGAAGCAATAAGGCTCCTCATAGCCTTTACTGCTTACATGGAATTCACCCTTCACCAGATGGATGTCAAGAGTGCCTTCCTGAATGGCTATCTAAAGGAAGAAGTGTTTGTCAAGCAACCTCTGGGGTTTGAGAACAAGGAGAATCTTGATCATGTGTACAAACTTGACAAAGCACTGTATGGGCTCAAGCAATCTCCCAGATCATGGTATGAAATGTTATCAAAATTCTTGCTTGAGCATGACTACAAGAGAGGTAAACTTGATAGTACTTTATTCTTGAAGGAAAAAGGTAAAGATCTCTTGGTAGTTCAGATATATGTAGATGACATAATCTTTGGAGGAACTACTGAAAAGCTAAGTAAAGAATTTGCTAAACTAATAGGGAGTGAATTTTAAATGAGCATGATGGGCGAGCTTAATTTCTTTTTAGGCTTACAAATTAAACAAAATTCAAATGGAACTATGATCCATCAACAAAAGTATGTGAAAGAGTTGCTTCAAATATTTAAAATGGAAGATTCCAAAGAAATTGGCACTCCTATTGCAACAACGACAAAACTAGATGTAGATGAACCTGGTTCATCTGTTGATCAAAAGTTGTATAGGGGAATGATTGGTTCATTGTTGTATCTCACTGCCAGTAGACTTGACATTATTTTCAGTGTAGGACTTTGTGCAAGGTTTCAGGCTAATCCAAAAGAATTTCACTTAACTGCAGTAAAGAGAATCTTAAGATACCTAAAAGGCACCACTGATATGTGTCTTTGGTATCCAAAAGGTAGTAACTTTAATCTTGTGGGATATGTTGATGCTGACTATGCAGGTTTTCTAGTGGACAGAAAGAGCACCTCAGGTATGGAACATTTTCTAGGCTCGTGTCTTGTGTCTTGGGCAACTAAAAAGCAAAATTCTATAGCTCTATCTACTGCTGAGGCTGAGTATGTGGTTGCAGCCTCATGTTGTGCTCAACTACTATAGATTAAACAACAATTGATGGATTTTGGAATCGAGGTTGGATGTTTCCCTATCTTTTGTGATAACACTAGTGCTATCAGTATGATAAAGAACCCCGTTCATCATAAACGAACAAAGCACATAGATGTTAGACACCATTTTTTAAAGGATAATTATGAGAAGGGATTGATCTCTATTGAATTTTGTGCTACTGATAAACAGATTGCTGACATCTTTACAAAAGCACTAAGTAGAGAGAATTTTGAAAGGATCAGGTTAGAGTTAGGGATGATTAAGATCACCTAATTGAACCAGTTCAAAATGTACATGAAAAAGAAAAAGAAAAAAGGGAAAATAAATAAAAAAGGCTAGAAATTCTGAAATTTGTGTAAATAATCCAGATTAACTATTACTCACTTTCATGCTGTAAATAGCATACTCTTTTGTCATGTTTTGATATGACTCATTGTTACTAATGATGTTTTCCCTATTGTTGAAAGTTGAGGCTTGATCAAGAGGATTCTTACATGATGAACATGGTTCATCTGAATGGCAAGTTATGTGTTCTCCACAATACACATAGTTAATCATGAGCAGAAATCTACCTAAACAAGATCTTTTCAAAATCTAGATGTTATCCTATTTTTGAACCAGTTTCGTTATCTCTATGAATCCCATCAAATTAAAAAGCCTAGAAACTAGGGAAGCAATAACTGTCACCTCTAACTGACAATTCCAGAAGTGATTAGACTTATTTTTTACCCAAAATACTGTCGTTATATATTAATTACCCATCCCTTTTAAAACCCCCATCATCATCACTTCTGTAATCCATCATTCACTCTATAACCGTCGAAACCCTTTCATCTCTCTACTCTAACCCGTCATCCAGATTTTCTCTTGTTCCTCAATCAAAATCATAATGGTTTATACTCCGCCACCTGCTACACCATCTTCGACCTCTTCTTCCACAGCTCAATACAACACTACACCTCGCAATCAAGATCCACTCCATCTCAATCCAATCCCACCACCCCTCAACAAAATCCCATTTCGTCTCAACCAAGCCCCACCATTCCTCAAACCAGCCCTAATACAGAACCAGGAGAAAGAAGGTCAAAATACTTGCCAGAAAAACAGTGGCTACAAGCTCTCTCGCAAAATGTTTGAATGCTAAATTTCAAGCCAGTCAGGCTCAAGAATCAGAAAACTCTAGTGACTCCTTCAAGTCAGCAACTGAGGGGGAAGCAACATGATCGTCTGATTCTGACCAGGTATCATCTGTTCCAACAACTAGGTCTGAGGCTGACTATAAAATTGCTGAGAATAGGTTTGTCTTGATTGGGTCTTTGGTGGATGTGGAAGTACCAAATATAATAAGACGAGGTGGTAAAAATAAAATTGAGAAAGAAAAGGAGAGAGAGGGAGGTCGGAGCGAAGTGAGGGGAACATGGGAGGAAGCTACTCCGTTGTCTATCTGTGGCACTGAACCAGTAGTAGTAGGAGAAGGAGCCAAGGAGTTCAGGGGAAGTGACTTAGGCGAGGCTGCTGAGGGGTTAACAAATCTTGGAAAAGCTACAGATGAACCTGGTTCATCTACTGAAGAAACTCTTGCAGACCTTTTGAAAAAGTTGGGAGATAGTTACAAAGCAAATAAGAAGAGGACCCCGATGGACCAAACTTCTGTAAAAGCAAGGACAAGTAAGAAGAGGAAAGCCACTCCCTCTGCTAGTTCTGAAATTACTCTTACAATAGGACGAACCACGAGAAGTACACTACGACAGAGTGAGGAGGAGTTATAGAAAGCTTTGGAGGAGAGTAAGATAAAGAGAGCTGAGAAGGGAAAGGAGAAAGTTGTTGAGCCTGTAGAGGCTGTTGAAATTGAAGAGATGGACCTGATCCATCGAGGTGAACAAATGGCAGAAGTTGATATTCAAACCCCAAACCAAAGAGAGCCAAGACTTCTTCAAATAAGTCTGCACCTGTGTCTGCTACACCCTCAACTGTAGCCAAAATAACCAGGTCTACAGTAAAATCAAAGAAAGTTTAAATTGATGAAGAGGAGGATTGGAGTGCTGAAGAAGAAGATGAGTCTGCTGGAGAGAAGGATAATTTGACTAAGTTTGGGAAGCACACCATTCTGAAAGGGAGATTGTTGAAAGATTTGGAGGAATTTGGCATGGTCTATCTGATGGATAAGCTGGATGTGCAGGGCTGGAAGGACATGGTCCTTCAGTTGGATGGGCGACTGGCAAGAAATGAGAAAGTCGAGTTCATGGCCAATGTTGTAATCAAGGATGACAGAGTCTCTAGCCAAGTGAATGGGACAAAACTTTCTTTTGATGCCAAAGAATTGGGAGAAGTGCTTGGATTCCATCTGAAGGCTATGATGATTACACCAGGCAAAAGTGGCCAAGCTTAGATGCTTTTCCTACTGCTCTGCAAATCACAAGAAGGTTATGTGACAATGAAGAGGCGGTTGAACGTAGGGCAGTCTATAAGAGTGAGATGAAGCCCCCTCACAAAGTGGTGTTTGAGTTCATCAACAAGTGTCTACTGCCAAGACAGGAGAGAAGACACATAGCTAACTACATGGACTTGGTTCTAATGGAGTGCCTGGACAGTGGAAAGCAGATCAACTGGCCTTACTTCATCATTCAGCTGTTGGACAGGGTGGTTAATGGTTCCAAAGATCATGCCATTATATATGGATTCATCCTCACAACTGTACTTTCTCACTACAAAGTGCCTCTGAAGAAGGCAGAAATAGCCACAGTCAAGGATCACTTTGGCAAAAATACTCTTCTGACCTGTGACTATATTGTCAATGTTCCTGAAAATGAACCTGGTTCATCCAGGAAGACACACGTGAACAACAAAGTCATAGCACTTGTGCAGGAGGGTGGGGCGAAGGATGCAGAAATACTTCGGCTGAAAAACCACCTGACAGAGGTTGAATCTGAGAGGGATGCTCTCAGAACTGAGCTAGCTAAAGAAAAGGAGAAGAATTAAGGGATTCTTAAGGATATGCTATTTCTTCTCCAAGCCAAAAACCAAGCCTCTCCCTTCCCAGCCTTAGTAGTCCAGCCTGTGTTCATACTTCAGTGACCTAGATTAGGGATTTTGTTTTGCTCATGGTGTCAACTGTTTTTATTTCTTTTTGTGGATTGGGTATGAACAATGCTTTCTATCAATGAATTCTGCTATTTTTGCTCTTAATATTGTTTCTTTGATAGTTTGCATTCTTGGTTTACTATTGACGATTAATCCATGATTGCACTTGCAGTTGCCCCAGTAGCCATGAGTAATTCTTATATATTTAGGGCTTCTTACATTTTGCAACTTTTCAATGATGCCAAAAAGGGGGAAGACGTGCTACTTTGTACATGTGATATTTATATCCTAATAAACCTGTTTTTTGAATGATAAATGCTTAATACTACAAAAAGTGTCAATGTTGGATTAAGTTGGTTACAAGCCTAAGCACAGAGTTTGTCATCATCAAAAAGGGGGAATTTGTTGGGCCAAGAAACTGAATGGTTTTGAAGATTGACAAAGGAACTCAAAGATGAACTAGGTCGATCACTGGAGACATAGACACATGAAGAGTTAAAGGCACATGAGGTGCACATGCAGGAGATAAAAGAGATCTATGAATTAAAGAGATATCTCTTGATCGAAAAGATTGCAAAATGATAAGGAGAAGGACTCCTTATTTAGTAAGAACAGAATCAAGATAAGGAAGGATTTAAGGAGATGAGATTAACTAGAACTCTTCCACCAAGGAAGAGTAGCATTAGAATTCTAGTAAATCTCTTGTCTACTAATCCTATATATTGCTTAGTGTTCTTATTGTACAGGTACGCACAAAAGCAGAAGCTAAGCAATAATTGAGAGCAAAATTAGCAAGGCAATTTTGAAAGCAGTTCGTGTGAGAATTAAGTGTGCGACTCTGAAGCTACTTGAACCAGCTAGAAGAACCAGTTCCAATTGTTGTCTTGTAGTCTAGTTTATTTGTAGTAGATGATTTCAACTTGTACCTTTTCATCTTTATCTAGAAGTATCTGTAATAGGTAATGTGTGTTTCAAGTTATAGCCAACTTGGATTTTGTCGCAAATAGCTATAGGCTAGTTTTCCACAAAAGGATTAGAGGTAATCCTAGGTTTACAAAAGCGTTTTTGTAAATGCTGTTTGGCTCACTGATTTAGTAAAGAGTTTGGGAATATCCTACTGGGAAGTAAGTCGTGTTTTTTTCACCTTTTGAGCCAGGTGTTTTCCACGTAAACAATCTCTGTGTTCTTTAATTTCTGTATTTATTATTCCGCAAACTGTAGGAGTTAGAACACATAGAAGAACCTGGTCCTTCTATAACAAGTGTACGCGAAAATCAGACACCACACAAATCACACCCCCCTCTTGTGTGGTATTGACGTTTAGAACATCAATCATTATTGTGTAAATAACCGGATCTGGAAGGGGAAAGGGATAACTTTATTTGCTTGCAGAAAATGAGGCACGAAGTCCCCATGTTCGGCATGGTCCAAAACATCCCACCCCTTCTGCTTGATTGGTGGAAAAATCTCGCGCCTTGCGACAAAAATCATGTGAGAAGGGTCCTTGGTAATTTGCCATCCTTGCTATACATCCAACCAAATAGGGCATTGATCGAGGATATTCCGCTTTGGTGACATAGAAATGACTCCTCTCCTGGAAGAAATATGAGTCTTCGCTAAGCTGCCATGGGATAGTCCAAGGTTATTGGTGCCTGAAAAGCGCACCCCTTGCGATTTTCTAAAAATGTTGGGTTTCAAGAAAATGATCAGTTGCTTTGTTTGAAGAAGTCATGCATCCCATTCGAATTCCTTTATGAGCATTATGGGCACATCAAGTCATATCGCCTTCATCATAATGAACTCACCATTACTTCCTTGGGTTGGACGCACCGTCGGGTTTATGTGTTCATTGTCTGCTTCTTGGTGCTGTTGATATTTCCAGTGAAAGGGGGAAGGATCCTCACCTACCTAGCCATGGTTGCCAGGACTCTGATGGAAGGCATCGAGGGACAAACCTATACTATCATCCCCATGATCTTAACTGAAATATACCGCGCTCTAGATCAGTGCAAACGGGGATTTGGGCACTTCGAAGGTTGTAATATGTTACTGCAAGTCTGGTTGTTAGAACATTTTCAGAGTGGAGAATATCGCCAAGAGCTTCTGCGTCGACCGTTGAATGACTACATAGCTTACCATCACCCAAAGAAGATGACATTATCCCAGACAGGTTTGCACAACCTAGAAATGCTGTAAGTTGGGTACGTTTCTTCAACAATCTGACAGACGAGAAGGTACATTAGATGTTTGAATGGTTCCCTAGTAGTGAGTTCAAAATCAGGTCAAGAGAGACTAATCATTTGGTGCTGATCGGGTTGAGGGGTATCTATCTTTATGCTCCCATAAGGGTAATGAGACAAGCAGGAAGGAAACAGGTTATACCTCAGGCTTCCAACATGGTCCAGTACAAAGCAGATTATAAAGGGGACGTCGTCCCATTCAAGTTCAAGGCATAACACATATGGAACCAGAAGTTCATTGTGGAAAAGGATACTATCGAGCTAGACAGGTATCATGCCGGCCATGTGTACTTCTACCCTTCATGATTGGTAGACGACATATCAAGAGACGTCAAGCCGGGAATTAATTTGAAAAATAGGATCATAGATAATGCTGCCAAAGCACAAGTCAAGTATAGGATGTTACACAAAAGGCTATTCGAGTCTGAAGCTAGGCATTTGGAACAACACAAAGTGGATATGGAAGCAATCATTGAATGAAGAGAAATTTCTACTAAGTCAACAGAGAGATTGGAATATTTGGAGCAAGGGTTGATGAAGCTTGAGGGAAAGATGAGGAAGATACTCTCAGATTGTCAGAACACGGATGACAATGAAGGAGGGCATCTAGAAAAAGCTTACCTACTTTTGGATATGTGCGACCTGGGAAACCTGATTGATAGATCTAAAATATCCAAGCATGGGGAAGGTTCTTCTGGGGCCAAGTAGATTAGGAAACAATATTCTTTAATGCTTTCTAGATTCGTTTTAGATTTCGATTGTAATAAGGCAAACACCATTAGTAACTTTCTTATTAGTATCAATTTAGTAAGGATTTGATTTATTTTTGCATTAATGAGATGAATCAATTACTGGCATCAATTTTCTCCAAGTCTATGTGTCTCTTAGGCCTACCTCGGGCACACCGAGGTCTCCCAAATTAGGACGTGAATTTATAATCTCGCAAAACATGTTCAAAATTGCAAGCATTCTTTCAATACCCCTTACTGACTTGGTTACATTTGTTTTTATTTCTTTTGATTATTCACATTCCTTAAGGTCGGTTCGTGCATACTGTCATCATCAGCATATCAAACTAGATCCAGAGGTTCTCCACCTCCTCTTCCACCAAGTGATCCTAAAGACAAAGGCAAAGGGAAATGGAAAATGGACGATTTGAGAGGTATTGGAAAGGATAATGCCAACATAGTAGAAAATGTCAAAACTTCAGATGGTCGGAGCACCCTGTCACAACATGAATTGGTATTACGATTAGAACATAAGATTTTGGAACTACAAGGAGAACTCGAGCAGGTCCGGAACTTTGAAAAACTCTCCCTCACTCTAAATGTCCCCGATATTAACCAACAAAATCCAAACACTCAAAACCAAGCACCACCACAAAATCCACAAAACCAAAACTCGCTACCAAACTATCCTGCACCGTACTAGTACCCTACATCTCCTCAAAACCTTAATCCTTCTCCAGTGCCAACTCCGCAACAACATCATCACCACCCAACTCAATACCCACAGACTACCACTTATCATACTCCTCAGAATATACCACAACCCACTCCTAACCTTCAAAACTCAACAAATGATCACCCTTATACCCAGGTCCCTGAAGTCAACCAAAGAAACCAGATATACATGGAGACCTTACCCCACACCCCAAAACAAACCCTATACATACCTGAGTCGACGGAGAAGGACCTTCTCATCAAGAATATGGCAGAAGAACTCAAGAAGCCCTCTGGTAGAGTTCAGAATGTCAAAGGCGGTAAAGGCGATGAATTATGAGGATTTTTGCATTTAACCCGATGTGGAACTACCGGAGGACCTCCCAAGTTCGAAATGTTTAATGTAACCGGTAATCCAAAAGTGCACCTGAGGATCTATTGTGATACGCTTGTAGGAGTGGGCATAAATGAACAAATCCGCATGAAGTTGTTCATGAGAAGCCTTACAGGGGATGCATTGTCCTGGTACATCAGTCAGAATCCAAAGAAGTGGCCAAGCTGAGTAGGCATGGCATTAGACTTTATGGATAGATTTAGGTTCAGTACAGAGAACGCATCGGATGTTTTCTATATTAGAACCTCAAAAAGTAACCAACGAAACCTTCTGCGAATATGCTACTCGATGGAGATCTGAAGCTGTGAATGTGAGGCCAGCACTTGAAGAAGAACAGATGAATAAGGTCTTTGTTAGAGCTCAAGATCTGCAGTACTATGAAAGGCTGATGGTTATTGAAAACCATAAATTTTCTGACATCATCAAGTTGGGGGAGAGAACATAAGAAGGAACTAAGAGTGGAATGGTGATGAATTTTGAAGCACTGCAGGCCACAAATAAAGCTCTGCAATCAGGAAGTTTCTCGAAGAAGAAAGAGGTAGGTGTTGTGATGGTATCCCAAGGTCCAAAGTCCCCCCTCACATACCAAACACCTTTGCCCACATACCAGTCTTCACCCCCCAGATACCAACAACCTGCTGTCGCCTATCCCACCTATAACACCTAACCCACATATATTCACTCACCACCACCCACCCGCCAAAATTACCAAAAACCAAGACCAAACTTCGACCGCAGACCACCCATACAATACACCCCGATCGCTGAGACTATAGACTAATTGTATGAGAGACTGAAGGATGCTGGCTATATCACTCCTATCCATGTCGTCGCTATGGAAAACTCTTCTTAGTGGGTTAACCCAAACAAAACATGTGCTTATCACTCAGTCATGAAGGTCCATACCATTGATCAATGTCGCACTTTGAAATACAAGATCTAGACACTAATCGACAACTAAGTCATACAAGCAAAAGCAGCCGCACCCAATGTTCGAAACAATCTTCCCCTAGACCACATAGGTAAGGGAGTGAATGTGATAGAGACCGATGAGGAATGGGATCCAGAGGGGTCAATTGGACTCATTTGGGAGGGGGATGATCCTAAAACATCTCCAGTCACCCTCACGCCCATTTTGATACAAACCTAAGAACCATTTGAAGTCGAGGTAACCGCACCCGCGCCGTTTGAAGTTGAGGTGACTACACCCTTCACTGTGATGGTAGCACCCACGCCATCTTATAAGTCTAATGCTATACCTTTTTTATTATGTTTCGGAAGCAAGAAGGAAAGAAAAAGCAAAAATGGAAGAAACAGGGGAAGCACAAGGCATGACTAGAACTGGAAGGGTTTATACATCCGAACACTTGGGAGGAACAAGTAAAGAAGCTGCATCTAAGCCACCTATCATTGAAACTAGCCCTGACAACCTTTAGAGTAAGGTTCAAGCGAGAGAATAATCCGTGTTTGACCATTGGAACAAAACTCCCGCTCGAATATCCATCTTATCACTGCTGCAAAACTCCGAGACACATCGAAGTTCCTTAATGAAGGTGCTGAGTGAAGCTTATGTACCCACCAACATCACTAGTGGGGAAATGGCCAACATGGTCGGACAGGTACTGGAAAGCCATAAAATCACTTTTCATGAAGACGAGCTGCCACCAGAAGGATTAAGTCACAATAGGGCAGTACATATCACAGTGCAATTTGAGGATAAATTCATTGCCAGGGTCCTGATAGATGGGGGTTCGAGTCTCAATATATGTCCACTGACCACTCTGAAGAGGTTGGGTAAAGGATTGCACGAGATACGAGTAGAAAGCATGAATGTGAAGGCATTCGATGGATCTAAAAGGGCAAAAATCGGAGAAATCAACCTCAGCTTACAGATGGGACCAACCTAGTTTGACGTATAATTTCAAGTTCTAGATATATATGCTACTTACAATCTATTGTTGGGACGACCCTAGATACATGTCGTTGGGGCAGTGGCTTCTACTCTACATTAAGCCGTGAAGTTTGAATGGAACCATCAGGAGGTGATCATCCACGGAGACGGTAGTAATCTCATCTATACCAATCAAACTATTCCAGTCATCGAGAACATGAGAAAGTTGGGTAGAGAAACATATCATCGCATCGATCACGTCAACGCGATTGAAAAGGACAAATGTTGGAGAAACAAAATAAAGCATACTGCTGTGGACAGGGTATGAACCTGGCAATGGCCTTGACAAGAATCCTCAAGGGATCACCAAACCGATACAGCCAAAGCGTCATGGTACAACTTTCGGTCTTGGGTACGAATATACTTGGCAAGAGTACTAGGATTGATCGCCACCATGGCGTGGTCACCAGACATATCATCAAGCTGACATGATATGGGGATCTAAGGAAGATGAAGTCTTAGCCGGCATGAGGAATTTGTTTCTGGATGAAGAGGACATGGATTGTAGTGCAATAGTTGAGGAGAAGGAGGAAGACCTTACTATTCATATCATGGAGAAAGGAGTTATTCTCAAGAATTGGACTGCTGCACCATCCCGGGCCCGTCGAGTCCCTAAGTAGCCTGGCAATTAACATCAATCATTTTTAAAGCAATTTTTAGCATCTAAGACACTTTTAGTATTTTGTTTTGAACGTACTTTGTTTTGAAATAAATGCTCGAGTTATCGAGCTGTATTTGTTGACGTTTTCAAGGTGTTATTAATGCATTTCCATTTTTGGTATTTATTATTATTCTTTACATTTCTCTCTACAACATTGTTACTACCTATCCCGATGAACCCACGACTGTGACATATAATGAGACAACACAACATAAAGATAGTGATCCAGAGGACCTGGAAGACGATATAACACCTGAGGAAATTGTCAGAGAAGTGGAGAACTTTGAAAACAATCCTAAGTCTAATTTAGACGAGACTGAGACAGTTAACTTAGGGGTTTTTGAAATCGTCAAGGAGACGTGTATAAGCATTCACCTATCACAATCAGAGAAGGAAGAATATGTCCAGTTAAAGGAGTATGAAGATATCTGCACATGGTCCTACGATGATATGACTGGTTTAAGCACATCCATAGTGGCTCACAAGCTACTTTCCGATCCCATGTGTCCACCGGTAAAACAGAAGCTCAGAAAATTCAAGACAAATATGAATTTGAAGATAAAAGAGGAGGCCAACATTGTGCCAGTTCCGAAGAAAGATGGTAAAGTCAGAGTGTGTGTTGATAACCAAAATTTTAATAGAGCGAGTCTCAAAGATGATTTCCAATTGCCCAATATACACATATTGATCGACAACTGTGCCAAGCATGAACTCTAGTCCTTTGAGGATTTCTTCGAGGGGTATCATCAGATCTGGATGGATGAAGAAGACGCCGAAAAAATAGCCTTTATCACACCATGGGGGATGTATTGCTATAAGATGATGCCGTTTGGTTTGAAGAATACTGGGGACACTTACATGAGAGCCATGGCAACCATTTTCCATGACATGATACACAAGAAAACAGAAGTGTACGTGGATGACGTCATCATCAAATCCAGAAAGAGCATATATCATATAGCAGACTTGAGGAAATTTTTTGATCGGCTTCGAAAGTACGATATGAAACTGAATCTTGCAAAGTGTGCCTTCGGAGTCCCTGCTGGAAAATTGTCGGGATTCATCGTCAGTCGCTAAGGGATTGTATTAGACCCGTCAAAGGTCAAATCTATCCAGGACTTGCCACGTCCAAAAATTAAGAAAGAGGTGATGAGATTTTTAGGGCGTCTCAACTACATCAGCCATTTCATAGTACAATCAACCGTGATCTGTGAGCCAATCTTCAAAATGCAGAAGAAAGATGTTGCGACAAGATGGATTGAAGAATGTCAGAAAGCCTTCGACAAAATCAAGGAGTATTTATCTAAGCCACATGTTCTGGTCCCACCAGAACCATGAAGACCTTTGCTGCTTTATTTGTCCGTACTAGATGGGGCTTTTGGTTGCGTTCTGGGACAACATGATGAGACTAGGAGAAATGAGCAGGCAATATATTATATGAGTAAGAAATTTACACCTTACGAAGCCCGGTACTCTTTGCTGGAGCATACCTGCTGCACTTTGACATGGATAGCTCAAAAGTTGAGGCATTATTTCTGTGAATACACCACATATCTCATATCAAGGATGGATCCGCTGAAATACATCTTCCACAAACCCATGCCTACGGGAAAATTAGCAAAATGGCAGATATTGCTAGGTGAGTTAGACATCATCTATGTAACTCAGAAGGCAGTCAAACATCAAGCATTGGCAGATCATCTGGCAGAAAATCCCATAGACAGAGAATACAAACCATTATAAACGTATTTTCCCGACGAAGAGGTACCTTTCGTAGGATAAGATATCACTGAAGCATATGATGGTTGGAGAATGTTTTTTGACAGAGCCACAAACTTCAAAGGAGTGGGTATCGGAGCCGTCTTAGTATCTAAAACTGGCCAACACTATTTGGTATCTGCAAAACTCAAGTTTTCTTGTACCAACAATATGGCATAATATGAGGCTTGCATCCTGGGACTCAGGATGGCCAGTGACATGAATGTTCATGAGTTGCTAGTAATTGGAGATTCCGATCTTTTGGTGCATCAGGTTTTAGAAGAATGGGATACCAAGAGCACCAAGATATTACCATATCTCTACTGTGTACAGGAACTGATCAAGAGGTTCACGGAGATAGAATTCAGACATGTTCGGAGGATTCAGAATGTTCGCAGATGCGTTGGCCACTCTATCTTCCATGATACAACACCCAGACAAGAATTTCATCGATCCTATCCAATAGGAATTCATAAGAAACTGGCTTATTGTGATCATGTTGAAGAAGAAAGTGACGGAAATCCGTGGTTCCATGACATCAAAGAGTACTTGGCAAAGGCAGAGTATCCGGAACACTCAACTCATACTCAGAAGCACACACTAAGAAGGTTAGCCAACCATTTCTTTCAAAGAGAAGGAATACTATACAAGAGGACTCCAGACCTGGGATTGTTACAGTGTGTCGATTCCAAGGAAGAATCCAAACTACCCGAGAAAATACATGCAGGAACCCACAGATCGTACATGAATGGTTTCGTACTAGCCAGGAAAATACTAAGGGCGGGATATTTCTAGATGACTATGGAAACAGACTGCATCAAGTATGTCCAGAAGTGTTACCAATGCCAGATACACGCTAATATGATAAGAGTTCCACCTAATGAACTCAATGCAACAAGTGCACCCTGGCCTTTCTCCGTTTGGGGCATGGATGTTGTCGGTCCCATCGAACCCGTTGCTTCAAATGGGCATAGGTTCACTTTAGTGTCCATAGAGTGTTTCACAAAATGGGCCGAGGCCGCATCTTACAAAGCTGTGACTAAGAAGGTCATCACGGATTTTGTTTAGGACCGCATTGTCTGTCTGTTTGGAATTCCAGAGTCAATCATCACCGACAACGCCGTCAATCTCAACAGTGATCTAATGAAGGCCATGTGTGAAACTTTCAAGATCAAGCACAAGAATTCCACAGGATATAGGCCACAAATGAATGGAGTCGTAGAAGCCGCCAACAAAAACATCAATAACATACTAAGGAAAATTGTAGATAACTACAAGCAATGGAACGAGAAGTTGTTGCTTTCTCTATTTGGGTATCGTACCACGGTTCGCACATCAACTGGGGAAACTCCCTACTTATTGGTCTACGGTACAAAAGCATTTATTCCTTCTGAAGTAGATATCTCTTCACTAAGAATCATACAAGAAGTTGAGCTCAACGATGCAGAATGGGTACAAAGTCACTATGAACAACTGGCTCTCATTGATCGAAAAAGAATGAATGCGGTATGTCAAGGACAACTCTACCGGAACAGAATGTCTAGAGCTTTCAACAAAAGGGTCATACCAAGGCATTTCACATCGGAGCAGTTGGTGCTAAAGCGAGTCTTCCCACATCAAGATGAAGCCAAGGGGAAATTTTGGTCTCGCCCCCCAAGTTCGGGGGTTCGGGGTGTGACAGATCTCACCCAAATGGCAAGGTCGTTACATAGTTCATCGAGTACTAACAGGAGGAGCACTAATACTTGCAGAAATGGACAGAGAGATTTGGCCAAAACCTATCAACTTAGACGCAGTCAACAGATACTATGTTTAAGATTGCTTACATTTCTTCACTTGATGTAATTGAACTACGCTTGAACTGATTCCCATTTAAGAGGGGATACGTAGGCAGCCTCTTGGGTTCGGTCACATCCTAATAAAATCTTCATTTTCCACATGATCAGAAATTGGGGCAAGATCGCAAGTTCAGCCGACTTTGTCATATGTGGAACAACAAAAAAGTATTTCATTTAAACTGGGGCCAAATTTTGAAGGGGACCCTCAAAATTCTAAGGCAAAGAGGTCGTAATGTCTCTAAATTTTTCACAATCACCGGTTTATCTGAATTATCTGATATCACATACTACTACATTTCAAACAACTATATTTTGCAAATGGACGCATATTTTTTTCGAAAACTTTGTTCCTATGACAGCTAGATGTTACCCAGGGTAACTCAAACAGGGCCTCAAGATAGGAACAAAGGCAAAGCAAGAGACGAAAGTACGAACCGACCTTTCCCCCATAGAACTCATAATTTTTCTTTGGGTGCGGGCACGATAAGACAACGATATACGCAGACACATCAAGTCATCGCCCCCAAGACAACAAATTATCTAGCGCGAACGTCTCCAGCTAAGAAATACTTTACTTTCTCACTATCACTCATCGTTTTCTTGCATAAGGCTAAGCATTGTCTCCCTAATTGCACGAGACTAAGCACTATATCCTCTTCTTGCATGAGACTAAGCGATGTCTCCTCTCCCTGCATGAGGCTAAGCATTGACTCCCTAATTGCATGAGACTAAGCACTGTCTCCTCTTCTTGCATGAGGCTAAGCATTGCCTCCCTAATTGCATGAGACTAAGCATTGTGTCCTCTTCTTGCATAAGGCTAATCATTGCCTCCCTAATTTTATGAGTCTAAGCATTGTCTCCTCTTCTTGCATGATACTAAGCACTGTATCCCCTCCCTGCATGAGGCTAAGCATCGCCTCCCTAATTGCATGACACTAAGCACTGTCTCCTCTTCCTGCATGAGGCTAAGCATTGCCTCCCTAATTGCATTAGACTAAGAATTGTCTCCTCTTCTTGCATGAGACTAAGCACTATCTCCTCTTCGTACATGAGGCTAAGCACTACCTCCTTAATTGCATAGGGCTAAGCGTTGCCTTTCTTTGAGACTAAGCATTGTCTCATATTCTTGCATAAGGCTAAGTATTGCATTTCTTTGCATGAGACTAAGCATTGTCTCCTCTTCTTGCATCAGGCTAAGCATTGCCTCCCTAATTTCATAAGGCTAAGCATTGCATTTTCCTTGCGTAAGACCCAGTTCTATCTCCACTAAGCTACCTAAAACCTAGCACTATCTCTTTGTTCACCTAGGGATAAGTACTGCCGTCATCTTACACAAGACTAATCCTTGTCTTGTCTCGTCCTCGCATATGACCAAGCATCATATCTTTGCATTTCATTGGATGAAACATCGCCACTTTATCCAAAGGCATCATAGTCCGAAGGCATCATCCTCATATCCGGGAGACACCATTACATGGCCTAAGGATCTCTCAGAATTGCACATCATTATTAAAATGTGTCATAGTCCGAAGGCATCATCCTCATAGCCGGGAGACATCATTTCATGGCCTTTGAATCCCTTGTCATACGCTTCATGGCCCATGACATCATGGTCTGAGGACGTCATCCTCACCATCCAAAGACAACATTCATGGTCCAGAGGGAATTTGCATCATGTTTAAATTCTCGCAATAACCCATATATTTGCATGCACCGTGTTTTAAGTTTTTGCAAGTAACCCCGGAAGTAACCGTTCTTCAAATGGGACCAATCCTCGCTTCGGTTTTCGTTCACAACGTTCACATCCTACAATTGTTTCAAACATAAACAACCACCATCAAACACCCGCCTTTTACTCTATGAACGTTCAGATATTTGCTCTGTGATACATCCATAACGTTTCAAATACACATTCACGACTTCACATAAATTCATCTGATACTATCCCATCCAAAAGAACCCTCTCTGAAACATACGAGCATTCCTTTAACAACTCCATCAGTTTCGTTCACCATTGGATCCAGAACTACACACGACATGATTCTCATAACACCAGGGATATGTAGGCAACTCACAAACAGGATGCGACCTCCATTTTTCAAAGGGAAAAAGGCTAAAATTGTCCCTATAGTATCGAAAATTGGTCGCAATTATACCTGTTTCTACTTTCGGTCTAAAATTATCCCTACCGTTAACAAAGTAGGCAAAATCGTCCCTAACCCTAACAGATTTCCTACGTGGCACCTTGGACCCTGTAATAATTTTCCAACTAAGCAAACATGAACCCATTTTTAAAAACCCGCCCGATCCTATTGGCTTACACTAGATACCATTAATTAGTCTCCTTCTTCATCTAGGTCCCTGAAACAGAAGAGAAAAAGTATAAGAGAAATAACATTAATAGGGGCGGGCATCTCCATCTAACTCCGATAAAAGTTTTGTTACTGAATTTTTTAGTGGTCGGCGTTCTCCAGCTAAGTCCCCGGTGACATTATGTTCTTGATTGTGCGATTTTGTGAGGCTGAGAAGTGAGAGGAAGAGGGGAGGAAGAGAGAGAGGTGGAGCAGTGTGGTGGTTGTCATGGCAGAAGCCGCTGGCAACTTTATCTCCATGTGCGTTGAGAAACACAGTCTTCTTCCATTAAAAATCAAAGGGAATCACCTAAAAATTACAGTCATCAGATTGATTTTCAATAAATTACACTGATAAAACAAGAGATATTTACTCTACAACAAGTGAATTTTCCCACATATCATTCTAAATAATCTATTTTATGTCATAAATTGGTGAAAGAAGGTGGTGGACTGGTGAAGCGGTGGCTGTTTTGATGAAGGTGAAGGCAGCGGCCGGCGGCTGCGGCGGGTTGGGTAGGATGCGGCTACAACTTTTTACATGGTTCACCATTAGATATATAAATCCTCAAAGTTCTTTATGTTCATGTTTACAGATCTGAGATACTTTTAGGCTTTGATTTCTTTTCTTCTGTTTATTCATTTTTCTGATCTTCAACTCTTCACAAGAAGAGGTAATCAGGAAGGGAGGGGTCAAAGAAATGGGCATGGGTCAAAAAATGGGCACGGGTCAAAAAAATGAGCATGGGTCTCTACAATTCGGGTTAGTATTTGCCCAGTTGGCACATTAAATGAGGGGTCCTACTGCCACGTAGGAAATTTGTTAGGGTTAGGGATAATTTTGCCTACTTTATTAACGGTAGGGACAATTTTAGACCGAAAGTAAAAACGGGTATAAACGTGACTAATTTCGATAGTATAGGGACAATTTTGGCCTTTTTCCCTTTTTCAAATCATATCATTCCTCTCTCAATTCGGCCAAAATCGGTCATCATTTTCTTTACCCGACAACTCTTTCATCATTTTCGGGCAAAGAGGGGCAGTTGTTGATACCGAATATTGCCCTCATATTTTCTCAAATAGTATATATACTTTCAAAAAGTCATTTTGTGTCATTATTTAGTTTACATGCATTTTCAATAATTTTTCGTAATTTTAGAGCTTTAAAATTGATTTTTCTTACATTTAAATTACTTGAATATCTATCAATTACTCCTTCAAATTATTTTGTGATGACTTAATTACCTAAAATTATTATTTGTTCCCATAATACATGTTTTAAATATTTCTACTTTATTTTATATAATTACATTAGTATTTTTAAGCTATTTGCACAATCTTGCAATAATAGCCTATATTTTAGAATTTTATTTCATTCGTCATTTTATTCAAGGTCAAAGTAGTATCTTACATTTTTATAATCTTCTACTATTGTTTTAAAATATTACTTTGCATAAATGGCATTTTTATATTTTTATTCAACTATTTTTTATTATATTATTTTTCCTTAATTCCCTATTTTAAATTTGGCCCAAAAATTAGGATTAATTCGGACCATTAAGGTCCAACCCCTGGCCCAACAACCTCATCAGCCCAAACGACCCAATTCCCTAAACCAACCCGAAAACCAACCCCAACCTGTTTTAATTGATCAACGACTCACAATATTTCCCCCACTCTCCTTATATCCTCTCACCCAAACCCTAATCCCCATTCTCTCTTCAGCAGCCGCCCTCAAACACTCTCCCCTCCGCCAGAAAAGCCTAGTCTCCTTCTCTATCTTCTCCAAATCCCTCTTAATCATGGATTCCTTCCATGATTTTGTTGCCATTTATGTATTATTTCAGTATTACATGCAAGACTATGGTATCACTTAGTACTTACATAAACATGGCAAGTACTATATCTCAGAATATGGCCATTCAACTCCAATCGCTTGAATCTGAATGATATCTCGTCCATGTGCATCATGGCCAGACTATATGGGTCTGATTAGCCAAAATCCCCAGCCAATTTCCAATTTCTGTCAACTAGGGTTTACCTAATTTTTTCCAAATCGGATTTTTTATTGATTCTGCATGTTATTATTTCCTTATTTGAGTTGATTTTACAGTGTTTCCTTGATTTGTTTGCTTGATTTCTACTGCTATATAAACCCTCCTCATTCCCCTTTAATTGGGAGATTTTTACCACTGGATTTACTAAAAGACTCAAAACTATTATTCGATCATTCTCTCATTCTCTACTTTGGCTCTTGGCCGGCTGAAAGCCAATGCCAACAGAATTCAATTTTTTCAACTTTTCTTGGTGCGAGCATTACCCGGGGTTCGTTTGAAGCCCTTGGAAACTTTGACGCACTAAGATCTTGGGTTTTATTGCTCTTTGTTGGCGTTCAGAATACTGTGGAATTTGTTCTTCTTTGTTTGTCTATTTGTCAACTAATGACTTGTATGTTTCTTAGCTTTTGCAATTTCATTTTTTGGTTTCATAATCTGCATATTCGTACCTCTAAAATTTCATGACCTAATATGTTTTCTAGACTATCTCTGAATACAACTTTGTTGGCATTGAACTTGTTTCATGATCTGAACTCTATTAGCATTGATTTTACCTAAAAATTCTACTCTTGAAATATGTATTTGTACATGCTTAACTTGAATAATTTGGACTCCCTTAAACTCGCTTAGACTAGTAGATTGGTATCTGAATATTTACCTTTATTGCTTAACACGAGTCTACTTTCCTGCTTTGTCTTGAATCATTGTAATGACTAGTTCATGTTTGAAATGTATTTAGGGCCTTCATGTTAACTATGATCCTCTCCCATGCTAGTTTTATCACTTTATTATGTTTAGGTCTACTAAATCTTGTACCCTCTCGTGATTATTTGACACTTTAGAATAGTTGTCCTAACTTGCATTACTCCCTATAAAGTTCTAATATTGGTATGTTTTCATGGTTTTCTGGTATTGTGATGCTTAACTAATAAGTTGGACCCCTAGGTCTTAACCCCTTAGAGTTAGTGCTTTACTTTGAACTTGTTTTAGCATTGTGCACCTTTAATCTCAAAAATCTGATTCCTTTAACTCTCAATATGTTTGCTGCCAATATGTTATCTCTTGCTAAATGTTGGACCTATAATAACAACCTGCCTTCTAAGTTTTGTTGAACCTCTTGATTAGCATGTTCTGTGTTTTTATGCAACTCTGCTATGTCTGCTTCTGAAATGCAAGTGTATCTCTCAAATTCTGTCACTGAGTCATGTTCTCTCAGTCTCATTTGCTATCCATATATTTCTAAGTTTGTCATTCTTGGCCGACTGAAAGCCAAGGCCACCAAGACTCTCACCATTGTCCTCCCTAGTGTGAGCACTGCTCGGGGTCCATTTGAGGTCCTTGTGAACTTTGACGAACTAGGGCTTGGGGTCTTTTGGTCATTCTCTTTACTTCTGATACTTGAGTTATCTCAATTCTTTCCTCATTCTATCTGTTGAACATATAAGCTGTTTAAAATGATTTTTGGGTAACTAGATGTTTCGTCATGTGGTCAATCTGGCTGTCTTGTTTTGGTTTGGGGTTTCCCTATGATTTCTGGGTTGTTGATGGATGTAGTCCCTGTTAATCGGGGTGTGCTAATTTGGCGAAGAAGGAGATTTGTTGAAGGCCCAGGCAATGTTGGGTATTCCTTCTAGGCCTGTTATAGATCCACTATTATTGTTTGTACAATTCCTTGTAATAACATTCCTTACTGGGCCTGTAATAAATTTATAATAAATAATTGGGGGTATTAGTAAAATAGGGAAATGGGTATATTTAATGTTTGCAGGAAAGGGTAGCCATCATGCTTATAGGTTTCATATGATTTATTTACCCAACCTGCTATATATGCCTTTCAATTTTTGGTGCACTGTTGGAAATTATGTCATTAAGAGAATCACACACCCACACTACTTGTCTTCCATTAAACATGAGTTCAAATGTTTCATCTATTTCTATGTCTACTGCTACGTGTTTCTAGACAACATACCTATAGGAAGTAAACACTCCTTCAATTCGCATAACTGCTTCAAATGCATTAGAAATCATGGATGTAGGATTTATAATTAGTTAATTGCCATTGCTATCATGATGCTCACCTAGAAAACATGTCTATAGGGACTAGATATAGAAAATCAATTCCAATTGTCAATCTTTAGAAATCCTTCCTATAGGATATCACTGCTTTTTTTAATGTTGAGCTTTTCAAACGTTGTTTTATCGCCATTGTTAGAAGGCACGAGTAATCCTAAGTATTTTCAATCGATTCATTGTCCTTTATTGCGAAAATCACTTAGAAATCATGCCAATAGGTTTAATAACTTATTTCCTTAATAATCAACTTGCGATAACCATAATTTTTAGGAATCATGTCTATAAGTGGCGCCTTAACTGCCTGGCTGTTTGAATCCATGGTCATCTAGAAATCATGTTTATATGGTTCAATGATCCCTAATTTTGCCTCAGTCCTAAGACTGTTTTAACGCCTGGTGTAAGAACCTGTTTGCGTGCATTTATTGCCAAAGTGTGGAGGCTAACTTGAGCCCCTAACTGCCCTTATATGAAGTCCTATGTGTTTTTATATGTCGCCTAGTTTTTAAACATTTTGAGAAGCCTAAGTAAAGTCTAGAACCACCTAGATAGAGGTACAATGCCTCGTGGACCATAGGTATAGGACGGGTAGTGCACGCACAGGGCATGGATTAGAATTGAATTAGAGCGCCTTTAGGTAAACAACTTAAACATAGTAATCGGGTAGCAGGAGATTATAGTCTATGACCGCTGAATAATATGAGTAACTCCGTATCTCGAGGGAGTTACGAAGTATTATTTGTGTTGCACGGGGTGATCCTTTAGGCTAAAAAACTTAGGACCCCCCCCCCCTGCCCTTTATCTTCTTTATTCGTCTAATCGTCTTCTATTGATTTAATAATTATATTCCTGTAATATTTACCTCTCATTGTGTCAATAATTTCCTTTGATCTTTACCCTCTTTGATATCTTACCTATTTGTAATCCACATAATTTTAAGTTCAGTCGGGGACCCACAGTTGTGGATCTCGAAGAGTGCCTAACACCTTCTCTTTGAGATAATTGAGCCCTTGCCCGATCTTTGGTAGAGTTGACTAGTCAAATAGAGTTATCCGCGTAATGGGTGCCCTAACGCACCTTAATAATCGTTAGGTGGCTCTTCTTTTCTTAACACCCCATCTCCTATCCAAAAGAGTTGTAATATGTGGAAACCCGATTTTACGAGAAAAAGGGGCGCGACAGATGTTGTCAAAAAATATTTTGAAGTATACACATGGATCAGAATATGTCTTTATGTAAGTTTGAATTTTCATGAATGAGTCAAACTTCTTGTACCGGTGCCTTGGTTCTTGCTTCAACCCTTAAAGACTATTATTTAGTTTGCACACTATGTGCTTCTTTTCAGCTACTTCAAATCCTTCTGGCTGCTCCACAGAGATCTCATCTTCTAAATCTCCATGAAGAAATGCAGTTTTCACGTCCAACTGCTCCACTTCAAGATCTAGGCTACCTACTAAGTTAAGATTGTTCGAATAGAAGTCATTTTGACAACAAGTGAGAAAATTTTGTAAAAATAATACCTTTCTTCTGTTCGAAGCCTTTTACCCCCTATCGAGCTTTGTATCTGACCAGCTTGCAATTTCCATCTTTCTTAAGTTAAAAGATCCATTTGCATTTGAGTGGTCTTTTACCCTTTGGAAGTTCAACTAGCTTGTATGTGCCATTTTTTGTAGAGATTCTATATCTTCTTGCATGGCTTTCGTCCGCTGGTTCTTTTCTAGATAGGAAATCACCTCCTTAAGACTTTTCGGCTCCCCCTCATCACTTATGAGGACATACTTTGTGGAAGGGTACCCGTATGACTCTACCCTTGGCGTCTTTGATATCGTCAAAGTTGAGGTTGTTCTTCTTCCTGAGTGGGGTACTCCACTTGCTCGACATCATCATCAAGTTGCACCTCCTGCGCAATAACCTCACCATGTTGCCCCCCTGCTCGGCAACCTCGCCAGTTGTAGTTTCTACACTTGTGGAATAGTTAGAAGTAGAAAGAATGGTAACAAAGTTAGGTATTTTACCCTTCTTTTCCTTCTCTGACTGTTCATCTGCTGTTCCAACTTCACTTTCTCGAAAGACTACATCTCTGCTTCTGATGACCTTCTTCTTTAAAGGATCCCACAATCTGTACCTGAAATCTTCATCTCCATATCCGATGAATATGTAGGGAACAAATTTATCATCCAACTTTGTTCTCTACTCCTTTGGTATATCTGCAAAAGCTCTGTAACTGAACACCTTCAGTTGTGAGTAGGACACCTTCTTGTTGGTCTAAACTCTCTCTGGGATGTCAAACTTCAATGAAACTAATGGACTCCTATTGATCAGGTAACATGCTGTCTGAATTGCTTCACCCCAAATGTCACGACCCGAAATCCCACCTTTCAGGCTGTGACTGCGTCTAACGTTGCACCCGCTAGACAAGCCAACATACACAACAACTTGACATTTTTAAAACAACTTAACAGTAATAAAGCAATATTCTTTCAAACCTTTACTGAAATAACCAGAACCACTTCAAGGTTTTACAGCAGAAATGTAATAAAACTTCAAAAACGCATAATGAAATGATAAAGATAACAACATCACAAAATCCCAAAACCGGGGTGTCACAACCTCACAGACTGTCTATAAGAATACTAAATACAAGTTTGAAAGGAAATACAATATTGTCTTTAGAACGGAAGGAGAAATAAGACAATAGGATACTAATAGCAGGAGAGACTCCAGGGCCCACGAACGCCAGTGGTATACCTTGAAGCTCGATGTGGACTGAAGGTGACTCCCTCAGAGCGATCCACGGGGTCCGGAAGCGGAATCTGCACAATATAGAGAAGTGCAGTGTAGTATCAGTACAACTGACCCCATGTACTGAGTAAGTGCCGAGCCTAACCTCGGCCGAAGTAGTGACGAGGCTAGACTTAGCAAATAACGTTCACCTGTCCTATTCTACAACACAAAATACATATACCAAGGCAAGGAAGAATAACAGTCACGTACGGGGAATGGGAGCAGATAACGGGAAAAACAGTAAGATAGAGCAATTAATTAACACCAAGTAAGAAGAGAAACAATTCACCGAAAACTGATAAGGTATGAATGACATGTCTGAATGATAACAATGGCACGGCATCACCCTTCGTTCTTTTACTCTCTTCCTCACCAATGCAATGTATGTTGTAATTAGTGTAATCATGGAACGACATTAACCTTCGTGCTTGCAATAAATGTAAACATGGCACAACATCACCCATCGTGCTTTACTCTCTTCCTCACAATACAATAAATAAATAATGAGTGATATGAATGAATGGCACGACATCACCCTTCGTGCTTTACTCTCTTCTTCACATTACAATAAATAAATAAGGAATAATATGAATGAATGGCACGACATCACCCTTCGTGCTTTACTTTCTTCCTCACCCAAGTAATATCAACAACAAATAACAACTTGGCAAGGAAATCAAATACCGAACTTTCAAATCATAACCACCCGACATGGGAAATAACAGCTAAAATCAACACATTTGCCCGCCAAGGGTCTCAGCTATAACCAAACAACTCAATATATATATGGTATGCCTGGATCCTGAATTGAACCAACATTTCATAATCCCTACAACCAGTACATCAACCATAATCCACTTCTCAAGTAGAGGCAATTACATAGCATGATGAACATTGAAGAAATAATTGAATTTTATCAAAAATAGACTCACGGGCGTGCTTGACTCGCAATGTATAGGTACTCGTCACCTCACCTATACATTGAACATGATAAACACATAATACATAACATACAATACCTAATCCCTCACCAGAGTTAGGCAAGAGACTTACCTCAGTCCAAAGTATATCAATCAACCCTCTAAGACCGTCTTTCCTTTATAATCCGACTCCGAAACAACGATATCTAGGCATAATTAATTCAATAATATCAATAAAGACTCAATAACACAATCCCATAGCCTAGATATTCAATTTATAACATTCTTCCAAAAATACCAAAATTCGACCCCGGGCTCGCTTGGTCCAAACTCGAGGTTCGGACCAAAACCCGATCACCCATAACCCCACGAGTTAGAATCTATAACTTGTTTTAAAATCCGACCCCAAATTGGGGTTGAATTACCCAAAATTTCCCAAAGCCTAACTCTACCCCAAACTCCTAATTTCTATTTTGATTTTAGGATTTTAGGCCTAGATTCTAGTGATTATGGAAGAAAAGTGGAAGAAATTAGTGTTAGAATCACTTACCCAAGTGTTTATGGAGGGAAATTAGCTTGAGGATCATCAATGGGGTTTGAAGAAGAAGAAAAGGAGTGAAAATGTGAGAAGTACATCTGAAATGGGTCTCTAATGATAAACATTGTGCGAATCTCGCACCTGCGGAGAAGGGGTTGCACCTGCGGTATCGCAGGTGCGGAAAATAGGTCGCACCTGCGGAAAGAATGTCGCCCCTGCGGAACCGCACCTGCGGCGTCAGGTCCGCGCCTGCGAGGTGGACCGCACCTGCGGCTCTAGGCTCGCAGGTGCGGGCACATCAGAAGAATGTGCACCAACAATGTTTTCCCATGGTTTAACACCCCGAACACCTACCCGAATCACACCCGAGCCCTCGGGCTCAAAACCAAAAACACACGCAACTCCCAAAATATCCTACGGACTTATTCAAGCTTTTAAATCATCAAAATATCATCAAAAAAAAGGAATTAAACCTCAAAACTCATAGAAATTTCTTAAAACTTCATAAAGCTTAACTTTTCCAATTTTGATCCGAAACACGTCATTTCAAGTCCGTTTTACACCAAATTTCACAAATAAGTCACATAACATATAATAAACCTGTTCCGGGCTCCGGAACCATAATACGGGCCTGGTAACACGGTTTTCACATAATAATTCATTTTCAAAGTCCTTTATTATTTTCAGAAAATAATTTTCTTTAAAAATTTATTTCTCGGGCTTGGGACCTCGGAATTCGATTCCGGGCATACGCCCAAGTCCCATATTTTCCTACGGACCCCCCGGGACCGTCAAAACAAGGGTACGGGTCCGTTTACCAAAAATGTTGACCAAAGTCAACTTTATTCATTTAATTATCATAAAATTCCATTTTCATCAAGTTTCAACATAAAGACTCCCCGGCTACACGTCCGGGCTGTGCACGCGTATCGAGGTGAGATTAACGGAGGCTTTCAGGGCCTCGAAACACAGATTTAGCTTGAATTACTTAGGATGACCTTTTGGGTCATCACACCAAAATGACTTAGGCCATTTATCCATTCTAAGTATGCATCTTACCTTCTCAACAATGGTGCGGTTCATTCTCTCAGCTACGCCATTGTGTTGAGGGTTCCAAGAACTATCTTTTCATGTCTAATCCCATGGCTCGTACAATACTCTTCAAATTCCCTTGAAGTGTACTCACCTCTATTGTCACTTCGAAGACGCTTTAGCTTTTGTCCTGTTTCCCTTTCCACCAAAGCATGAAACTTCTGTAAAACTTGAAACACCTGATATTTGGTTTTCAAAATATAAACGCACAATTTCCGTGAAACATCATCAATAAAAGTAACAAAATATCTGTTATATCCCATCGATTCAATTTCCATTTGACCACAAACATCAGAATACCAAATCAAGTATATTCAATTTTTTTCCAGACGATGTCTCAAATGAGACTCTATGTTGCTGTGATGACCCAAGGGGTCATTTTATGAATTTAGACTCTGTTCTAGGCTTATTAGCCATAAAAAGATTAATTTTAACTACCTCTATTTGTGTGCGCAGTCCGGGCGTGAAACCAGAAAGTTTTTATGTGAAAATATAAGAAATAATAATTTTTAAAATTAAAATTTAATTATAGTTGACTTTGGTCAACATTTTGAGTAAACGGATCTGGATCTGTATTCCGACAATCTCGGGAGGTACACAGTAAAATATGGACTCGAGCGTATGCCCGGAAATGAACTCCGAGGTCGCAAGCCTTAGATATCAATTTTTGAAAGAAATTGTGTTGCTGAAATATTTATGAAATAAAGAAAAGAATTTATGTTTGAAACCATTGGTATCGGGCTCGTATTTTGGTTCCAGAGCTCGATACAAGTTTGTTATGATATTTAAGCATTGTCTGCAAAATTTGGTGAAAAACCGAGTTCGTTTGACGTGATTCGGACATACGATTGAAAAGTTATGAACTATAAGTGTTCTTGAGGAAAATAATGAGTTTTGAGGTTTACTTCATAGTTTTACATGTTATTTTTATGATTTGATCGCACGAGAAAGTCCGTATGATGATTTTATACTTGCGTGCATGTTTGGTTTAGAACTCCGAGGGCTTGGGTGAGTTTCAAATAGGTTTGGGTTGTGTGACGCTCGTTCTTTCTTATGCTTCGACGTCGTTTCTTCAAGCATAAATGATATCATATTAAACAAATGAGCTCCGATTTCTGGTTTGAATGAAGTATTAGATCTGTATCGTAATTAAGGACCTGTAGCAAAAAGAATCATCGAATTTGGACATCGTATGAGGATTTTATGGTCATTTTACTAAGGTTGCCAGATTTATCAGGTTAATTACGAAATTGTCACTGACGGCGTATTAAAAACATGCACTATTTGCAAATATTAAAACCTACATATCTCCTTCATTATAACGTCAAATTGAGTGATTCAAAACCCTAACTTGACTAGAATTTCACAAGGAATCCATTGTAGACATAAAAATCGAGTTTCGGGATCGTTTGAAATGAGAAACTAGGTAGAATAGCTGGCTGAAAAATATATATAAAACGGGCAGACTTCTTCTTCTTCAAATGTTCGACCCCACAGCCCAAGGAACGATTTTCTTCATCAAATTTCATCCCCAAGTTGTTGGTAATCAATTCTAAACCTTACCCTTTCAATTACCCAATGTTTTTCAACACTTTTAAATCAAAAACTAGGAATTTTCATGGTAAAAATTGAGGGTTTGGGTAGAATTAGGAAATTTTATAAAAATCGAATCTTTATCTCGAATTGAGGTCAGATTTTGAAACAAATTGTATATTCGGGTTCGTGGGTGAATGAATAAACGTAATTTGGTTCGAACCCTGAGTTTGGACCAAGCGGGTCCGGGGTCGGGTTTTTTCTTTTTTTTTTTTGAAAAAACTTAGGAAAAATTATAATTTTCAGTAAAGATAGTTACTTTAGCATTAATTAATGATATTAAGTTAATTATGGTTAGATTCGAGTGTATTGGAGGTGAATTAAAAGGTAAAAGTTATAATTGAGAAGTGAGTGGTCTGCGAAATTGAGGTAAGTGTTTGGTCTAACTTTGACTTGAGTGAATAGGAATCCCTACTCGTTTGCTATGTGAATGCATGGGCGTGGTGTATAGGTGAGGTGACGAGTATCTATGCACCATCCAATTTTCCTGATAAACATGATCCCTTTCCCGTTCCCAAGTTAATTGATTCTTGGCTTAATTGTTCTATGTTCATTATTGTTTCTACGATTACTTGGCCTTATTCCGTTGTTGTTAAAGATTGTGGTGGTTATTTGGAAAGAGTATTGGCTGTTTATTTGGTTCCCTTGTGGTACAAAATGGTTGAGTAGTTTGGCATTGTTTCTACGGGGCATACATACATACATATATATATATACTGTTTAACTGTTTTATGATTGTTGAGGTTTACGTGGTTGTTTGGTTTCAATTGATTGTTGCCAATGTTGTGGCAAGTGTATTAAAAGTGTTGGTTGTTCTCTTGATTTTATCATGGTACATAAAGACTGAGCTGGGTTGACAGTGTTACGGTGTTTACATATATTCTGGTTGGTTTTATTATGAAATGATATTGGTTGAAGCTTACGAGCTATATTGTTTTTTGTTTGAAATTTGTTGAAATAAAAGTGTTGTGAAAGGCTTGACATGAACTATGAAAGTTTTTGATGAATAAACAAAATTGGTGTGATAAGGGGGTTGTGATAAGGGGGGATGTGATAAGGGTGGATAATTGATTGTGATATTGTGAATAGGTGGGATCAGGTTGCACTCCGCAACAAGACAAGTATAAGGGAGAATATGCATGTTTTACTGTTTATAAAATAAAGGTTGGAACACTCATTATTTTATTGTCATTATTTCATACTCTGTTTTTACTATTATTTTAAAGTGAAACTTGTTCTGTTTATAATTTGTCGAGACATAAATATTGTGAAAGGCTTTGACTTGAAAGGTGGTGATAAGGGGGCTGTGATAAGGGGGTTGTGATAAGGGGGCTGTGATAAATGTGGATAATTGATTGTGATACGGGTGAATAAATTGATAGGATATGTCTGGTAGGATCGGGTTGCACGCCGCAACAAGGAGCAATAAGGGAGGACAATTATATTTTTAATGATTTTCAAAGAAAAACCAAGATTTGAAAACTACCATTTTATATTACTATTTTTCATATTTTGGCACTACTTTTATTTAAAGTTAAAGTTTGGAAACTTGGAAATCATTTGAGAGGTTGTTATAGCTGAGGCCTGGAAAAGGCGGCTGAGTTATTTCATTGTTGTTGCAGTACTTAATTATTTGTTTAGATTTCCTTCTTGCTTTATATTTATTGTCTCAGTTATATTTTTCTTGTTCGTGTAGAATTGTTTTGTTGCGTTATTGTATATATTATTGTCACAGGTTATATGTTGTTAATTACCCGCCATAGCCTCGTCACTACTTCGTCGAGGTTAGGCTCGACACTTACTCAGTACATGGGGTCGGTTGTACTGATACTACACTCTACACTCTTTTGTGTAGACCTAGGTACCGGCCATCAGTAGAGGTTTTTAGAGCGGCTATTCATTTATTCGGAGATACGAGGTATATCTGCCGGCGTTCGCAGATCCCGAGAGTCTTCTCCTATTTTCATAAACTATGTTTTATTATTCAGAACAGTTACACTATTTCTTTCAGCCCAGTATTTGTGTATTCTTTAGTAGTTCGTGAATTGTGACACCAGACTCTGGGGTAGTTCTAGATCTATTTATATAATTAGTTCGTAGTTTGTTTTATTCAATTGTTTATTATTTTATCTTTGGAAATTATTTATTGATAACCAATGAATTCAATTTACTTTAGATTATTTTATTATGTCTAAATGGATAATAAATCCCAAGTAGTTAATCGAATTCTAACATTGGCTTGCCTAGCAAGTGTGGTGTTAGGCGCCATCACAATCCCTAAGGTTGGGAATTTGGGTCGTGACAAGTTGGTATCATAGCACTAGGTTGCTTAGGTCTCACAATTCACGAACAAACTTGGTAGAGTCTGAAGGATCGGTACGGAGATGTCTGTACTTATCTCTCAGAGGCTATGAAGTTAGGAACAATTTCACTTCTATTCTACTCCATCATGCGAATTTATTCTACCATTGATGATTGAACTTGCCTATTCTTGTCCTCTCACAAATCTTGACAACATGCGAAACGTCTACAATCGGACAAGAGATGAAGCCCAATAACAGCTACGATTAGGGGAAGAGACAGAAGAAGAGCTCAGTCTAAAGCTCGTACATCAGCACCTATTGTACAGTCTCAAATGGATCTAGACGCGGAGGTTCTAGCTCAGTCGGTACATGTTGGACTAGCCCATATCCCAAAAGGATTTATAGCTACTTCAGTATTGCATAACAAGGGAATAGTTGAAAGCAACAGGGTTGATTTATATGAGCTGTGAAGTTTAACATAGTGGATTATCAGGCATTGTGACCTATGACTTCGTTCCAAGTGGGGAAGTCCAATGTCAAGGAATAGATTGCGGGGTCATGTGTTATATCGGTTTTGGCTTGGAATGTATAAGGCCTGATATTTTGCAAGAGATGAAGCTGGGACTTGCAATATGCCTGCATCCTTAATAACCCTATACCTCAGTACCAAAGGAGTTATATAACCAACTTTAAATCTACAAAAGGTTTACTCAGCATGGAAGTCACGGTTGCAGATTTTGGGGTGCTCCAGAGGGAGTATAGTGGTTGACAAGCTTCTAGACTATATGGTTTGTGCCAAGATTTATCTGTATAGAGCTCTACTTTGTAATTATTAGGTGTCAATAGGGATGAGAGTTACCCCAAAAGAATGATGAAAAAGTATATGAATAAAGGGGGTAGCTTAGCAGTGTTGAGTTAACATAGTAAAAGAAGAAATTGATCGCCGGTGTTTGTGACAAGCCTACGAAGAGGATGACAAGCCAATGCAACATTAATTGCTTGACTCAGTTCTCATAAATGCTTTTGAAAGATTTGTTTCTCAGACTCTCCATAATACGTGGCGCATAAGGTTTGAACGGTTGCGTCAGGTCATATGACGGTGTCTGAATATGCCATCAGGTTCGATAAGTCATCCCGTAACACTCCTACTTCGGTTTATTTAGCCAGAGAGCAAGTCCACAGACTCATTAAAGGACTCAATTATGATTGTAAAATTTTTGTACGACTCATGGCAGGTTGATACTTTATTTCGGCTAGTGGTAGAATGTGTCCTAGACTTGGGAGAGTCATATTTCATCAGAGCACTCAGGCTACGTGTCCCATTGCAATTACAACTCAACTTACATGTCGAAGGTGGAGGTCAGATTCCTTGAGGTGGAGACCTATCTTGTTGGTATATTTTATATGGTATGGCTGAGGTCGTTACATTAAATGGTGTCATTACAAGAAAAATCTCTAATTAGTATAAAGTGATGATTTCCTGAACTTAATACGGTTATGCGTATCTAATAAAAAATTTCTAGTATGCTCTACTCTCGGGTGAGCTTCGTAACTCAAAAATCTACTTAAGTGAATACTTGTATTGCGAAATTCTATGGAGATAACTGTGTCTATCATTACGTGTTGTAATTTTGTTTAACGAAAAATATTTAAGGGAAGGAAATGGAATGTTTCGATTGGCACGATACGCATGTTGCTTGTGATTCAGCATTGAGGACGAGATCCTCGCATTTTAATATGATTTGAGATGTTTAAATCAGTCTACGAGCCGCGGTGGAACTTATGTAAGGACGGGGTCCTTGTGATGGAAATTCTTGTGTTTAAATTCTCCCTGTGAATTAAAAGTTTACTATAGTACTGGTAGGGAGTCATGCCTGTTAGGCTTATTAAACAATTTATGTATAAAATAATGATAATAATCATAATAATAAATGAATAAATAATAATAAAAGTAATACTAATAATAAATAAATTAATTAATTAACTGTGCATAATTTGCCAAATTCGTGTTATAATTATTGAGCTTTGACCTGCGAGGTATGTGCCGCTCATGTGGCATTAAATGAGACACGTTAAGTCGGGTATATAATTATGAGGTCTTCATGAATCGCATCTCGTTATCAGTATTGTGAAGGTTTGAAAAGAGATATATTGCTAAGGTGAAGCTGTTTGATAATTCCGTAATTGGTTATGAACAACTATTAAGAAAATAGAGGCGATGAGTATGGGCCGCCTTGCGTATATTCCAGTTGGTGAGAGACCGTTAGCTTCAGATATTCAGATGTAGGCTTATCAGTTTGTGAGGTTGGATATTTCCCCCCAGCAGTGTTCTAGCTTGTACAGTCGCTCGGTCTTCCCTAATTGAGCGTATTCGGGAGCGACAGGATGATGACCCACATTTGGCGGTCCTTAGGGACATAGTTCGGCACGGTGATGCCAAGCAAGTTATAGTTGGAGATGATGGAGTTTTGAGGATACAGGGTTGGTTATGTGTGCCTAATGTTGATGGCCTTCGTGAGTTGATCATTGAGGAGGCTCACAGTTCTAAGTATTCCATTCACCCAGGGGCAGCTAAAATGTACCAAGATTTGAGGCAGCATTATTGGTGGAGAAGGATGAAAAATGACATTGTGGCGTATGTGGCTCGTTGCTTAAATTGTCAGCAGGTAAAGTATGAACATCAGAGACCTGGTGGTTTGATACAACAGATAGAGATTCCTGAGTGGAAGTGGGGGCATATCACTATGGACTTCGTTGTTGGGCCCCCACAGACTCAGAGGAAATTTGACGCAGTTTCGGTTATTGTGGATAGGCTAACCAAATCAGCACATTTCATTCTCGTGGCAAGTACTTATACTTCGGAGCGGTTGGCTGAGTTATATATAATTCGGGAGATTGTTCGCCTTCACGGTGTGCCCGTGCCTATCATTTCAGATCGAGGTACGCAGTTTACTTCGCACTTTTGGAGAGCAGTTCAGCGTGAGTTGGGTACCCTAGTTGAGTTGAGTACACCATTTCATCCTCAGACTGACGGGTAGTCGAGCGTACCATTCAGATATTGGAGGATATACTCCGCGCTTGTGTTATTGACTTTGGAGGTTCATGGGATCAGTTCTTGCCGTTAGCGGAGTTTGATTATAATAATAGTTGTCAGTCGAGCATTCAGATGGCTCCTTATGAGGCATTATATGGCAGACGGTGCAGATCGCCAGTTGGATGGTTCGAGCCGGAAGAGGCTAGGTTACTGGGTACAGACTTAGTTCAGGTGGCCTTGGATAAGGTCAAGATTATTCAAGAGAGACTTCATGTAGCTCAGTCTAGGCAAAAGAGTTATGCCGATCGTAAGGTTCATGACATGGCATTCATGGTAGGAGAGAGAGTATTACTCCGTGTGTCGCCCATGAAGGGTGTTATGAGGTTTGGGAAGAAGGGCAAGTTGATCCCTAGGTATATCGGGCTATTTGAGATTCTTGATAGAGTGGGGGAGGTAGCTTATAGACTTGCGTTACCTCCAGGGTTATCCTCAGTTCATCTGGTATTCCATGTGTCTATGCTCTAGAAATATCATGGTGACCCGTCCCACGTGTTAGACTTCAGCTCTGTCCGATTGGACAAAGACTTGACTTATGAGGAGGAGCCGGTAGCCATGTTAGACCGGCAGGTTCGTCAGTTGAGATGTAAGAGTTATCCTTCAGTTCGAGTGCAGTGGAGAGGCCAGCCCGTTGAGCCAACTACTTGGGAGTCAGAGTCGGACATGCAGAGTAAATATCACACTTGTTTGCAAATTCAGGAATCTTTTATGTCCGTTTGAGGACGAACGTTTGTTTTAGAGGTGGAGATTGTGATGACCCAAGGGGTCATTTTATGAATTTAGACTCCGTTCTAGGATTATTAGCCATAAAAAAGATTAATTTTAACTATCTCGATTTGTGTGCGCAATCCGGACGTGAAACCAGAAAGCTTTTATGTGAAAATATAAGAAATAATAATTTTTAGAATTAAAATATAATTATAGTTGACTTTGGTCAATATTTTGAGTAAACAGATCCTGATCTATTTTCTGACGATCCCGGGAGGTCCGCAGTAAAATATGGGACTCGAGCGTATGCCCGGAAATGAATTCCGAGGTCCCAAGCCTTAGAAATCAATTTTTGAAAGAAATTGTGTTGCTGAAATATTTATGAAATAAAGAAAAGAATTTATATTTGAAACCATTGGAATCGGGCCCGTATTTTGGTTCCGGAGCTCGATACAGGTTTGTTATGATATTTAAGCCTTGTCTGCGAAATTTGGTAAAAAACGGAGTTCGTTTGACGTGATTCGTACATCCGGTTGAAAAGTTATGAACTATAAGTGTTCTTGAGGAAAATAATGAGTTTTGAGGTTTAATTCATAGTTTTACATATTATTTTCATAATTTGATCGCACGAGCAAGTCCGTATGACTATTTTAGACTTGATTGCATGTTTGGTTTAGAACCCCGAGGGCTCGGGTGAGTTTCAAATAGGTTTGGGTTGTGTGACGCTCGTTCTTTCTTATGCTTCGACGTCGTTTCTTCAAGCATAAATGATATCATATTGAACAAATGAGCTCCGATTTCTGGTTTGAATGCAGTATTAGATCTGTATCGTAATTAAGGACCCGTAGCAAAAAGAATCATCGAATTTGGACATCGTATGAGGATTTTATGGTCATTTTACTAAGGTTGCCAGATTTATCAGGTTAATTACGAAATTGCACTGACGGCGTATTAAAAATCTGCACTATTTGCAAATATTAAAACCTACATATCTCCTTCATTATAAGGTCAATTTGAGTGATTAAAAACCCTAACTTGACCAGAACTTCTCAAGGAATCAATTGGAGACATAAAAATCGAGTTTTGGGATCTCTTTGCATGAGAAACGAGGCAGAATAACTGGCAGAAAAATATATATAAAACGGGCAGACTTCTTCTTCTTCAAATTTTCGAACCCCAAAGCCCTAGCAACGATTTTCTTCATCAAATTTCATCCCCAAGTTGTTGGTAATCAATTCTAAACCTTACTCTTTCAATTACCCAATATTTTTCAACACTTTTAAATCAAAAACTAGGAATTTTCATAGTAAAAATTGAGGGTTTGGGTAGAATTAGGAAATTTTGTAAAAATTGAATCTTTACCTCGAATTGAGGTCGGATTTTGAAACTAATTGTATATTCGAGTTCATGGGTGAATGGTAAACGTAATTTTGTCTGAACCCCGAGTTTGGATCAAGCGGGACCAGGGTCGGGTTTTTACTTTTTTTGAGAAAACTTAGGAAACATTATAATTTTCAGTAAAGTTAGTTCCTTTAGTATTAATTAATGATATTAAATTAATTATGGTTAGATTCGAGTGTATTGGAGGTGAATTCAAAGGGAAAAGTTATAATTGAGCAGTGAGAGGCCTGCGAAATTGAGGTAAGTGTTTGGTCTAACTTTGACTTGAGGGAATAGGAATCCCCACTTGTTTGCTATGTGAAATGCATAGGCGTGGTGTATAGGTTAGGTGACGAGTATCTATGCACCACCCAATTTGCCTGATAAACATGATCCTTTCCCCGTTCCCAAGTTAATTGATTCTTGGCTTAATTGTTTTATGTTCATTATTGTTTTTACGATTACTTGGCCTTATTCCGTTGTTGTTAAATATTGTTGTGGTTATTTTGGAAAGAGTATTGGTTGTTTATTTGGTTCCCCTGTGGTACAAAATGGTTAAGTAGTTTTGCATTGTTTCTACGAAGCATATATATATATATATATATATATATATATATATATATATATATATATATATATATATAT